>JAPQRP010000011.1:31724794-31752147 GCA_037367295.1 Apogon hyalosoma | reverse complement strand
GGATAAAAAAGATATAAATGAATAAAAGCAAAGCTGTTAATGTTAATAGATATAAGGATTAAATTAAGCCCACATCATGCTGTAATTTACTAAACCACATTTTGCTGCATTTTTAAACTCTTGAAAACATACAAAACAGAAACGTACACATTAACAAAACATGTACATTATATGGAAATGTAATCCATCTATTAATCGCCATTTAATAAAATGATTAGTATCTGACAGGATTATTAGTTAATAAAGAAAACTCAGTTGTTAATGGAACATGAATCACATCAAGATTGAACAGTGTTTCTGCAGCTGCTTAGAGTAGAATTGAGACTTTTTAAGCTCTGATTTTCAAGCTGTCCCAGACCAAAGATGTGAAAATGTAGCATTTTTTTTGGTTGAGGCTTAAAGTCAGTGGTTGTACATCACAGTTTGGGAAAAGTTCTCAACATGAACATCTTGGGATGAAATTCTAAACTGAATGAACTGAAGTGTTTTGACTGCACATTGAAGCCTAGTGAGAATAATGAATTTGAATGTTAAGCTGAATCATAAAAAAACACCAGCAAATTATTGAAATTACTCTGTTTTGTATCTGAAGTAATACCAAAGTCAGATTTAGATTTTTATTTCCTTTGTAATTTGGTTTGGCTTTTTATCTTTCTATTTTTATTTAATTTTATTTTTTTTAGCTATGTATCATTTTGGTGATTTGCATGATAGTCAGAGGAGCTAATAAGGATCAGTCCAAATGAAGCCTGTAAATTACATTTATACAACAGCAAAATTAACACTAAACATCTGGAGAAAAATGTACATATGCTATTATAAATCCTCTGTTTTCTTTTCTTTGAAGTAATATCAGGTGATGACCCGTTTACCCCAAAGTCCACTCTGCTGATGAAAACTCCTGCATCAGTGTTCTCTCGCTCCGTTGTGGGAGGCCCACAGAGCCCGCTGACAGCTCCATTCACCCCTGACCTGGACAGCCCCTTCGCCTCCCCCGCACTCCGCCGTCTCACCGCTCCAGTGGGCCAGTGCTCGCCATGGCACGACACAGTGCAGAGTCCACACATCATGAGGAGAGGCCCCAAACTGTGGTCCACGTCCACAGGTAAGAGATGAGTTTACAGGGTGATTAGAAGATAAGTAGAGCTTTAGCTTCAAATAGAGAAATGTCTTAGTCTCTTTAAGGTAATGTTTTTAATCTGTAAATTTGTACTTAACATTGGCAACCCTTTTTTTTTTTTATTTTTTTAATTTTAAGTGACTTAAACACATGATATTTTCTGGTGCGATGCACATTGCAGATCCAACACCAGTTAACATCTTTTGCAGTTCGACTCTATACATGTATACACTGAACTGAACTGAATCACTTGGAGCATTTCATGAAGAGGAAATTCAGTGGCGTACAGTTGCACAAATGACATTAAATGCTCAATATAGAGGGTATGACACAACTGAGAGTCGACCAAATGAAATGCACCATTACACTGAATAAATGACAGATTAGAGCATTGTTAGAACAAAGTACACAAATAAAAAAAAAAGTGTGGTTTTAGATATTGTTGTTTGATATTTCTATCTGCAAATGTTGGAGGTGTGGGTTTAAATCACATGCTTATAGCCTAACCGTGAACAGACTTTTAGAGATTTACCAGGAATTCCAGCCGTCTGAGTTTTTTGTTCATCCCATTTTTCGGACACTATTCACCCTATTCTTATAAAATTTCACACACGCTTTTTACCATTAGGAGAGGTGCAGTGCACAGTTTGATGGCTGAATTTCAATTTTGGGATTTTTCTAAATACATTTTTCCAAATTTCAACTCGGACAATTTGTCCAATCGATTTCTCTGACATTATTCACCCAGTCCTTTTTCAGATTTCACACACATGTTCCTCTACCTGTGCCTTTCTCAGAAATTTTTTGCATATTTTTCACATTTTTGTAAAGCTTGTAAAAAGATTGAAAGTTAAGACTCAAAATTCATCCCTGGGTAGGCATGCTATCAGTGAGCCGGACAGGCAAAGTGTTGAATGACCAGGCGGGGGTATTAGTAAGCTCTTACTTTTTGCCTTTTTTTTTTTAATTTACATTTAGTGATGTTGGTCTTTCATCTGGATATGTGCACATTTGTTCCCTCTTTTTGAAGGCTCCACTTAAATGGAAAGGAGCTCTGAATATTAGTGAATGGTGTCTTCTTTGTGCTGCTAAACTTTATTCTTCTTGAAGTTGTATCATAGTTTATGATAAAGGCTCCATATCTTTCCTGACAGTATGTCACGCCAAGTCCATTATGAAAAGTTACTTTGTTTGGACTTCAGCTGTTCTGTGTGGCACGATCAACAGTAGTAGCTGTAGTAAATCACATCATGTCATCCATTTAATCACTTTCCTATCCAAACTTTACACTTTGACATGGGAACTCCTTCACATATGTGCAGTGAAATCAGGTGCAAAGGTAACTGTCCATGCCTGTCCAGTGCTAATATTACACTGTGCCTCTAAATCTCAATGGCCTCTTGGTGCCAAATACAGGTTTGCGCTGACAGTTAGTGAATCTGGCTCTTAGTTTGGTCAGGCGTGGCATTTATTGAAAACCATGAGATTTTTTGAGATAATACAGGGTTCCTGTGGGGTCTTGAATTTACAAATCTGCATTTAATACCTTTTTAAAAGGTATTAAATTTGATATGGTTGGTCTTAAGTTTTGTTGCCATAAACCTGTTGGCTGTATTGTGTTTAAATGTGTCTATTACATGTCCAAGCTGCAAAGAAGGTAACGTTAGTTGACTCAGCTTCACCTGTTCCAACCTGACAATTTATATTGAAATTAGGAACCAATTATCCCTAACTTTGCAGCCCCCAGTGAGAAATGAGCACAGAACATTCAACCCAATACATGTGCACATAAGCTGACTCTGGGAACTTTAAGGAACGGCCTTGCAAGCAAAAAGTAAGCATGTGGAAGTGCCAATTTAATCATTCCTGGTTGGAGAAAAGATCATTCCCGACCTGGTTGACATGAGTGGAGGGGAACGGCTGTGAAACGGCTATTTAATTCTATTCAAAGTAATCTTAAATTTAACTTGTAGGAACCCTGTAATACATCTCTGCTTCATTGGTCTTACGACGACACTCCAACTCCAACATTGTTATGCTGGTTTTTACCCTCGGCCCTCACCACAGGATATCGTCATCAGTTTGTTGTCCGTTTGTCTGTCCATATATGTAAAGACTTTGGCGTGGACTGAAGGCTGAGGGTTTTCAAGTGCAGGCACGTTATGTTATCTGTTTACACTGAGCCCAACAAAGCCTGACTTTTAGGCAGCATGCAGGTGCTCTGTAATCAGAGGCGTGACACAACCGTGTCAGTATCTAGTGTTACATGTTGTGTGGTGTTAATTTGCAAATGATAGTTGCAGGCGAGTTCATCTTCTGTTCAGAGGGTAAGGAGCTACTGCACTTCACCGTCTCCACAAATCATAGATGTGTTCTGTAGTGTCTTGGTTCTTGTAGGTCAGTGTTTCAAGGGGATTCCTTACTCTGTGATGAGTTCATTAGTTGGTGCACAACAGTACATTGTGGTTATTACATTTGATGAACTTCATCATTGGTGAAACTCTTCAATGGGCAGAATTTTTTGGCTAAATGTCCAGACAACGTAAACATACAGATCATGAACTTTTTGTCAAACTGTTTTGCTGCTGACAGGCTTAACTAGTCATGTAATGTAATGAACTAAAAGTGTCTGATATGTTGCATAAGAACTGCTTTAATGTAACGTTTACCTATAGAGCTGTAGCATTAGCTGTTAGCCACAGTAGCCAGCAGCATAGCAACCAAACACAGCAGACTGCCCCCCCACCGTATGTGGAAGGTCACACACTGAACACATCATCAAAACACCCTTTTACACAGATGGTGATAGTCGACCTTCACTGCCCCCTTTAAGGTGGAAAAGCAAAACTCCAGCAGTCCATGCCTGTGTGTTTAATACAGGAGACTGAGGTGCAGTAAAGGTCCGTTCAACATCTTCCCTTGAACTGGCTGTCACTTTTGGACTAATTCCAGTAGGTTAAATCCAGCATTCATGAAGCCTGTGTGTTGTTTCAGATTCCCATGTTAATGGAAGTCCTCAGCCGTCTCCCGCCTCAGTTCCTCCTCCGAAGCAGGAAGTGTCTAAACCCAGCCTTCTGGCTCAATTCCTCCAGAACAGAAAAGAACAGGTACTTTGTCACTTGTGATGCAGAAGTGATTCTGTCAGGAGCAGGGATTTTAACACGAGGCTTTTTTTTGACAGCAACCGTCACTGTTTATCTGAAATAAGTTTATTGCTGAATCCCAGTTAAGCAAATGGGTCCTATGTAAAGCCAGGTTCCACCTCTCTTGTACCTACTACAGGGTTCCTGCAGGGTCTTAAAAAGTTTAAGTCTTTAATTTATAGATCTGCTTTTAATACCTTAAAAGGCATTAAATTTGATATGGTAGCTCTTAAGTTGTGTTGCCATAAACTTGTTTGCTGTACTGTGTTTAACCCTTTCACGCATGACAACCACATTAGTGGATACATAGTTTAAGCTTACTTTCCAATGGGTTCTAAAGGCAATATTCTCCAAACCACATGGGGGCAGCCTCTATAGACCCTAAACAATACAGTGAAAAACAAAAGTACCGTCTTCATTTTAGAATTTTGACTGCTCTGTGATTTCATAAAGTTAACATCCTAAGACCCAGCTATGGGTTTTCTGTCCATGTTTGTGGACAAGATGTTCACAGCTTAAAAAAAACCCAAAACGGTCCACTGTAAAGGACATTCCATAAAAACTTACACCTGAAAAAACTGTCACATCATAATGTTGCCAATATAGGCAATTATTTAATTTAAAAGAGCCAAAACTTGTACTTTCCTGGGTATCAGGAAGTCAAATATCTTCTGAATAAATCCATATTTTTAAAAGGTTCTAAATGCATTCCAACTTTAGCCAAATTTTTAGTAATAAAATCAATCTTAAAAAAAAATCAAGATACTTTTTTTTTTTCATAATTCATGCATGAAAGGGATAAATGTGTCTGGGAAATGTCCAAGCTGCAAAGAAAGTGATGTTAGTCAACTCAGTTCCACCCGTTCCAACCCAACAATTTATACTGAAATTAGGAGCCAATTATCACTAACTTTGCAACCCCTGGTGAAAAATGACATGACAGTGGTGGGAATCAAGGTGTTGGAGTAAATAAATACATTTTCCTAAATTCTAGGAGTCACAAATTTTTGCCAATATGGCTGTGAAATAGGCTGTGAAATGGTCTTTAAATTCTATTCTGAGTAGTCTACAAACGGTCTTAAAAAGTCTTACAGTTAACCTGTAGGAACCCTGTACTATGTAAAGTTATCAGACTTGTACTATAAATGTGAAAACCAGTGTTTACATTGATGTTGCACTTGACTCAGTCTGACAGAAAAACCACCTCTCCACTCAAATTGTTCCACTCAGGTGAAAAATTTCTTGGCAAAGCGGGTGCTGATAATGTATTTGTTTAACAAGGTAAGAGTGTGTGTGGTACCCCCTCCCCCCCGTTCCCTTACACTCCTGAACTCTGAGGGGCTCCCTGCATGCTCTCGTCTGACACCGTCCAGTCTCTCTTGGTTTGACCCCTCTAACCAACGTCACCCGGCAGCATGACTAATTCACAGCTGGTTTTGGGCTTAATTGTGCTACATTACTATTGCAGATTGTTTCCATTCCTCCGCCCGTTACAGTGAGCCTCACTAATTACCCTAAAAGCTTCAAAAGGATTCATGTAACACATGTGTCCTTGCAATCCTACACTCCCGGCTACTTATCTGACTACTTCAGAACCACTTTTTGATACTAATTATAGGTAGAGAAAGCATGTTTTCAGATGGGTCATATCAGGTATTAACGGGTCACACTGCACGGTTTCCTCATTTGTAGAAAACAGCTTTAGTTTGGATCAGTGTTTGTCACATCCTGGGGTTTGTGTGTCTACCTTTAATCATGCATGCTGTAGTGTAGTCTTACCGCTGCTTGTTTATCTAACAACTTTCTAATACATTAATCCCAGGGGCCACATTCAGACCAGTATGATCTGAAGTGGGCCGGACCAGTAAAGTCATAACAGTGAAAAAAGTAAAATGACGCTCTGAAAGTGTTCACTTGTACAAAATTTTCTTAAAAATGGGAATAACATGAACAACCTGAAATGTCTTAAAAAAATAAGTGCAATATTTTAGCAGAATTTATCATTTTCACATGTACACTGCAACTTACAGATCACAGTGGATCTACAAATACATAAAAGAGGCAGTTGATGAACCTGGATCACACCAAGATTGAACAGGGTTTCTGTAGCTGCTGAGAAAAGAGTCAAGACTTTTTAAGCTCTGATTTTCCAGCTGTCCCAGAACAAAGATGTAAAAATGTAGCATTGTCTTTGGTTGTGGCTCAAAATCAGCGGCCCTACATCACATTATGGGAAAAGTTCTCTACAAAAACATCCTGGGCTGAAACTGTAAACTGATTTGAAGTGTTTTGGCTCAAGAACTGCACATTAGTGGTAGATTCAGACTGCAGGCAAATGTGGCCCAAATCTGATTTTTTTTTTTTTTTTTTTTTTTTTTTTTTTTTTTATGCCCTTATATGAGCTGTATTGGATCTGTTAAAGGCAGTTTGAAAAGCACAAATACCGGTAATTTTTTTTCAAATCCGACCCAGGCCACTTTCATATGTGGTCCTAAATCCGATGCATATCTGATACGTCTGAACGGCCAGGTCGCATTTATCTGACCTGTACATCATTGAAATGCAACAAACGTCACAATTCTGTGTCCCAGGAGGAGGAGTGGAGGGAAAAATATATTTCTGTAAACACAGTGCGTGCTTGTGTAGTCTAGTTCTTAAAGCCCAACTGTTATTCCTTTTTTACCCAATTTAAAATGGTTCTTTATTATCTAAAGTTACTATGTGCAACTGAATATGTTCCGAAAACCTCAAGGGTTTATAATAGATGCACCTAATTTACTCTGTTTACAGAGCTCTTTCCACAGCGCATCGTTTTTGGAGCTCAGAACATGAATATTCATGAATCAATGATTGACATCCCGGCCAGCCAGTTGCGTGATTAGTTTGATGTTGCCAGAGCAACTTGCCAGGTTTGCCATCAACGTGACTCCTGCTGGAAGGCACACTTCGAGAACGACCATGTTAGCCACATTAGCAACGAATTAGTGTATGTTCTGAAGATGGAGAGAGCACTGGAGCCCCACCGCTTTGAGCCAGTCTGACCCTGAGGCAGTACATCAGTCTATCAAAGAAAGCAAACGTACATTTGACTTAAGTTTTCATTCAGTTTTTGTCAGATGGTGGGTACAGCTCCAGCCACAAGCGTCAGTGTTTTTGCAAAGCCTGCAGTGAACTGACCGAAGTTCATCAAACAATCACTGGAGAAGTGGTTGGCACAAATATATAATTTATTTTCCGACTCGCTCCGGAACATTGCCATCATAAATAAAATCAATCCACCTCTCACATAGAGGCTCTACTGCAGGAGTTTATGAGTTTATTGTAGAGTTGAATGTTCCTCTGTGCATCCAACGACGGAACAGCTCGCCCATGAACTCGACTTCATCTTGTAATAGTAGCTACTGTAACTGGACTGGCATGACAAATGCACACGCTAATTTGAAGGTATAGTGATCTCACGATGATGATGTTGGGGTGGTGGTGGTTTGGGGGGAAGGGTGGGGGTATTGATAAGAGGAGGGAACTTGGGAGTGATTGACAGGGTTGGAGGTGGGAGCAAAAGGGTCATTGACGTAGATTCCTGGCAAGAATTGCAACAGCTCGTTGTAGTGCATGTTTATGGTCAGAGGGGGCCAACAACAAACTTATTGGACCTTTTTTTTTTTGGCTTCTAAAATGTTCCCCTTGATCGACAACGCCATATTTGAGGTTATATAGAGGGGAAAAAAGTATAATAGTTGGGCTTTAATCGAAGCCTATTGAGAATAATTTGAATGAATCTGCATATTAAGCATAAAGTCATCAAGTAATAGTAACAGGCAGAATATTGATGCAGTTACACTTCTCAAGACTTTTCAGGTTGTTCGTATTTGTTCTGGTTATTCACATTTTATGTGAAAGGATAGTAGGATTGTAAATGTCAATATTTTTATGTAATTTAACTCTAAAACAGAAACATTTGGAGTTGTTATTGAAATAGTATTTTACAGGTCTGAGCCACTTTAAAGTAATATTTGTCTGTATGTGGGACCTGAACTAAAAAGATTTTAACACTATTGATTGTTCAGATTGGACACTTTGACAGGCCAGTTTTGGCCCGTGGGCCTTATGTTTGACACCTGTGCATTAATCCATCCATCAGATCAGAACCTTTTAACTTGTGTGTTTGCAGCTTCCAGAGGCGTCCAGTCAGGCTCTGTTTGCCGACAGTCAGGCCCACATCTGGGCTTTAGAAGGTAACACATGTCTGTTTGTGCATCCACTGGATACAGTTGAATGATTCACCATCCAACACATGACTCTGTCACGTCTCTCTCCAGGACTGTCTTACCTTGTTCAAGCCTCCTTCTCAGAAGACCAGTTTGGGGTTGTACAAACTACATTACCCAGCATTCTCAGTTCCATGCTGGTCTTACAAGAGGTAATGTCCACTGGGAGGATGTCTGAGGTGTCATTGAAGTGTTTTCAGCAACACACTCACATAATAGAAACAAAATATTATCTGAAAGTTGAAAACTCTGGGTCCATGGAGTTTGTTTTTTTCTGTCAGTTTCTTTTGATTTCAGTTTAGCTTCTTTTTTCTCTAGAAGTGCATTGCTAGTTTTGCAGCTGGTATAAACTGTAGTGCATGACATGTTTTCTTCTCCTCCATCATCATCGTCATCATCATCAGGCCCGAGGCTGCAGGTGTTTAAAGTGACCAAACAAACAGCCACCGTCCCTTCTTCTAGAGTCACATGCACACACTTGGCTTTTATGGCTTTGACCCTTATTAACCCATAAA
Organism: Apogon hyalosoma; assembly: GCA_037367295.1. Lineage (NCBI taxonomy): Eukaryota > Metazoa > Chordata > Actinopteri > Kurtiformes > Apogonidae > Apogon > Apogon hyalosoma. The sequence goes on along the minus strand of JAPQRP010000011.1, from coordinate 31,743,101 downwards.
GACCCAGTGCTAGTTTTATGGCAGTTCTTAAAGTAAATTTTCTCTATATTTAACCTGTCTTCAAATATTTATCACCATTTATTATCATATTATCCTTTTTTTTTTTTTTTTCCAGTGAAAGGTATTTCAGGTATTTTCCTAAATAAACTGTATGGTCATGTAGATGTTCATAAAAGCTCAGATTAAAGTTGAGGGTTCTTATATAAAAACAGACACAACTGAGAAAATACTGACTTTTCTCAACAAAACCTATCATCAGGTCTGAGATATTCTTTACTGTTTTACTGTGCTTTGGATTTTCTCTGACTGTTGCTTCGTTCCGTCTCCTTCGTGTCCAGGCAGTAGATCGTCACTTCAAGCTGCCTCACGCCTCCAGTAAACCTGTGAGGTCCAGCGGCACCATGGGAGACTGTCACTACAAAACACTACGCTTTGCTCTCAGAGCCACGCTCAAGACCGCCATCTACAGGATAACAACAACATTTGGAGCTCACCTCAGGTATCTCAATCAGAATACTTAAGTAATCCCAGGGGGAAATTATTGGGTGTTACAGTCGCTCCTTTCAAGTAAAATAAAAAGTATCAAGAAAGAAATGAACAATACAACAGAAAAAGAAAAAATATAAAAAATGTGTATACATATATAAAGCTCTAAATATACATATATAGCTATGTAAATCAAAAAACAAATATACATATATTGAATATTTTTCTGACAAGATTTTACTTTTACAGCCTCTATTTTAATATAGTATCTGTACTTTCACCTCTTCACATTTATTCCTTTATTTTCAATGACCCCGTTTACATGACCATAAAAATCCAGTAGATGGGAGTAATCGCAGAAGTGTCACAACCAGATATTATGTATTTACATGCACTTAAGAAATGTGATAATCTGTTAGATGTTTCAGTCCATTATCGGATTTCTTTGTGTACATACGTACACAGTGATGGTAGAATCCAACTTCCTGTTATCTTCCACTCACGTTTGACTACATCACTTCTATTTTCTATGACTTAATTGTTTTATACATGCACAGACATAGAATAATGAAATAAATCAGATTAACCTGCATACATGCATGAAGACATCAGAGTATTGGGGAGAAATCCAGGTGCGTTAATCTGATTTCTCCTAATCACATTACTGCTGTTATCTGAAAAACGGATCAGATTATCCCGTTTACTCGATCACTTGAATAATCTAATAACTCCTGAAGTCAGATAATGATCGGCGTATTGGCGTGGATGTAAACGGGCTCAATGTATTTGAACAGATGCATCTATTTTCATACGTTTTTCAACAATAAGACCAATTTCAACCCAAATGGATGGAGGATGACACCTAAAATGATGATCCTATCACACATGACAAAAGAGATGAAAATAATATGAAGGATATAAAGACAATCTGACTCTATTTTAGTGAATAATCCCATTATAGTGTGAATCCACTAAAAGGAATGTTTACATGTAACAAGCACAATTTAAATTTCTTGGATTTAGAAATGAAAACGGTTAAAGATCTGGATCAGAAAGAAACTGATCATGTTTAATAGATATTGATGGATCCAGCATGAGCAGTTTTTTTTTTTTTTTTTCCTCACGGTCAGTTCCACACAGATAAACTGACCCAGTTGAAATATCTTCACCTGTACAAGTTAACAAGTGTTTCAACCCTTTGTGATATACTCTTTTGTGTTTATCTGATATTTAATTTCCTCATGGAGGGAAGGACTGTTGGTAAATAAACTTACTTGTTGCAACTGAAGCATATTAACAGCTGCAGTTATTATGGAATAGAAGGATCTGAACTATTTACTTAGTTAAAGCCAGATGGAGACTTAGTCTGTTTTGAAGGTTGTGTAGACTAAAACACACTAAGGCTGCCTTCAGACAGCAGGTCTTAATGCACAATTCAGATTTTTTTTGGTGAAATCTGATTTTTTTTTGTGTGTGTTCACATTACATGACACTCCTATCAGTTTTGAATATGAACTGAATGTAACCCTGAAGTGACCCCCATGCACAAAAAAGGTCCTAATGTAATACAGGACTACGCAGGAACGCACGGTGTTTGCGGAAGTCGGTGTGTTTTTCCCGCCTGACGTTTGTCACATTTCAATGACATAAAGGTCGGATCAATGCGACCTGGCCGTTCAGAATGAAGTCACATTGCAAAATATCAGATACGTATTTGATTTAGGACCACATTATGAAAGTGACCTGGGTTGGATTTGAAAAAATGGGATCTGTGCCGTTCAAACTGTCCTTAACAGATCGGATACAGGTCACATATGGGCAAAAAACATCTAATTTGAGCCACATTTGCCTGCAGTCTGAACGTAGCCTAATTCACCTCTTTGTGTTTCCTCAGCACCGTTCAGATGTCCGCAGAACACCGGAAACGACTGCAGCAGTTTTTGGAGTACAAGGAATAACACACGGCTTTTGTGTGTGTGTGTGTGTGTGTGTGTGTGTGTGTATCGGCTTCAGCGAGATACAAGTGAAAGTTCATGATAGTGCCTCTTTTAATATTTATGTCTGCACTATGTTCTGGTGGATTGTATTTGATAGGAGAGATCACATCTCCACAACTCCAACCCAGACTACACCAGGTTCACGCTGGCAAGCACCAAGACTTGGCACCGTGGGAGATTTCAAGGAGCCGACTGTAAAGATTAACCCATAAAGACCAAACTTCCAAAATCATCTACTGATGTAAAATGTTTAATACCTGTTGATCCACTAATCCTATCAGTACGTTTAAACTGGTGTAAAATATAGTTTGTCGTCTTTTCGTGGTCATCAGATATGACCCATTTGGACGTTCAGAGGTTCTGTAGTTACCGTGGAGACACCGTCATCTTCAAAATCATAGATTCACTTGGAGTCTGGTAAACGACAGTGGATGGAGACACTTGTTTTATGTTCAATTATTTATATATTTGATGAAAAGTCACTTGATTTAATAATGTTTGGATTTACTCTGAGCTTTTATAAACATCCACATGATCAGTGAATTAAATATAGGAAAAACTATGATTTACACCAAAACAACAGAAAACACCGTGTACAATATTATAATTGTCTGAATCACTTAAAAGTTGATAGACAAATAAATTTGGGAAGTGCCACAAAGTATCAGTGGTCTTTATGGGTTAAAGTTTCCTTTGTAACATCAGTTCTGTTGGAATCAAACTGTAAAGGGCTGTTTGTGCTGAAATATGGAAATGCTGATTATTTCTTCTGTTTTTGTATGAGTGAGAATGACTGAGAGGCTGTTTCATCTTCAGTTTCACAGGTGGGATGTATGTTCTGTGTCTGGTTTTGTTCTAAATACCACCTCAGGGAACAGGTTTACAGCTGCGAACATCAGCTCAGGTTCCAAGAAGATACGCAGGAATTAAAAGTACCATCCAGACACCTGTGAACTGTCATTCATCTGGTTTATTCATGTGACATAAGGACGCGGTTGGTGTTGAAGATGGAGGCTGTGTGACTGATAACCAGTGTGGGTCTGTTTTTGTCACTGCAACATGTGTTGAGTTTGAATTTCCACTTGACCTGTTGAATAAAAAAAACATGTAAAAATAGTCACAGTTTGGTCCTGAGTGAGATTTGCAAGTTGGGAATATGAACCAGAAGAGCTCTGTCATTACAACATAAGCTGATCATCTTTGTGATCTACTGGTCAGATTCAGTTCAAATTTCTTATGTAGCTTCCTTGGGCTAATGTCGACAAAGTTTGTCCAAAGTTTTGAGAAATGTAGGTACATATATTTTTTAACAAACTCAAAATATAAAAAACGTGCCATTATTTATAACAAGCACATTGACCTGTGGGGATCCACAGGTTCTAGATGTAGTTTTGATGCTGTTGTGTATTCATGCATGTTGTACTGCATTTGTCCAGCAGTCACTTCCAAAGTCTTCTGGGTATAAGAACATGATTGTAAGGCTATTCTATTCCAAAATTACTAATATTTCCCAAAGTGTTGGTCCTATCAACTTGCCATTTTCACTAGTCTGTTTCTTGACCAAAAATACACAAGCGTACCAAACTGCAGCAGTCAGCTCTGTCTGGATTTTGTGTGAATCCCTGGACACACACACAGGCCACTTGGCTTTTATAATATAGATGGGCCATATTTTGATGGTTTAAAACAGACATGGTTACAGATCTCAACATAGTTACTATTGAGCACTGATAGGAAGTCATATGGACTTTGATTTGGGTCCATGACCTTTGACCTTGAGTGACACAGAAGGGTCCAACTCAAGATCACCAATGTCTACAATTCAACCTTCAAAACTACAGGTCAGATTCATTTGAAATTTTATATGTAGCTTCCTTAGGACAATGTCTACAAAGTTTCCTCAGTTTTGAGAACTTTTTTATGCATTTTTTTAAACAAATTTTTGATATTAAAACTTTGCTTCTAATGGTCCATATTTTGATGGTTTATAACATAGAAGGGGTTGGAGATATTATAGTTACTATTGAGCAGTGATAGGAAGTCATATGGACTTTCATTTATTAGTTGAGCTCTCCTTCAGTCAAAGTCCCGCCCACTTCTATTAGGAGACTGACCTCCTGCATCAACACCACAGGACTCTTCCATAGCGGCAGAACCTGACAATTCAAGGTGTTATTGATTCTTGGTAGAACATGCAGGTGACATACAGGGACATTGGTCCTATTTTTATTTTAAACCCAATTCGGTTGTGATGCTTGTTAGTCAAAGTTATCAGTTTATATGAGGCTGTTTAACACAAAAGCTTCTGCAATGATTGTCCTGAAACTTGGAGCAAAGCCAAAGATGAAGGCCTTCCATTTTGAAGTAAGTCTGTGTAGGTTTTAAAATTGAACTCAAGAAGGAAGAGAATTGACTTTCAACCTTTGAAGAAAGACTACATCCTTCAATCTATCACAAACATAGAACACCAACACACTGATTTTACATTTTTGATAAAATTATATTTTAAAGGCTCCCACTAACTGACACTGTCAGTGATATTCCCATTTTGAAATAATTATGAATAAAATGACTATTACTAGTTCTATCTATCTATCTATCTATCTATAAAACCCAGTGAAACAAGTAAAAGAAAGTAAAACAACATCAATGTCTTTTTGTTTATTGCACAAATCGTACATATTTCCAACTGAACTGGTTGAATGCAATATTAGGCAGTGGTGGAAAAAGAAATTGTTCATCAAAAGCCTTATTATGTATACAAGATGCCAAAAAATAGTCAGTGGGAAAATATGGATATAATTCATGTCAACTGTTCTTGATCGAGATCTACAAAGGAAATATGTGTTGTTTTTTTACGGAACAAGAAAGAGAATCAAAAGTTTAATACTTTAAATGACAGCTGTTCCGCTCATAACAGAGGGATGTCATTCATAAAGAAAAGAAGTGAACAGAAACGGTGCCTCAAGTCAACTGGTTTGTCTCTGGATTTTAAAAGTACTTATTCCTCATATAGAATATAAACCTCTGCATCAATACCAATCAAATGTTTTGACATTTTTTTAAAGTCAAACAGCATTTGCTAAAGTTGTTTTTTTTTTGTTTTTTTTTTACAGTTTAATATACATTTATATATGTACATATAAATTCAACTAACTAGAATTCTCATAGAAAATGAGAAAAGCTGGACTTTATCACTCTCACACAACAAATGACGGGCAAGCATACTGACCCCGCCCCTGCCCCTCCCCCTCCACGCTCCTCTGCTATAGGAGCCGGCGCTGGTACAGAGAACGTCCATGAGGCTGAAAACGATCGACCCAGGCTAAACGCTCACCTCAAAAGCTCATTCTCCATTTCATTTGTGGAGGCTGAATTATGTTTGGATTTCTGATGCGGCGTTGAATAACTCATTTTTCATAGTCGGTGTAAAACCAGAAGACCCTGTTTTGGAGAAGCACATGGGAGTACCAGCAACAACGCTACACGATGTGCAGCAGACAACGGGGTCGGCTCCGAAAAGAGCAATTTGGTCGCTTAAAAAACGCCCCAAACCTCAGTTTAAGTGTATGCTACATTTATGTTGTTGTTCCAACTTTACTTTTCCCTTTTCTTTTCGTAAAACATTTTCTAAAATGTACATCTATGATAGCCCACTAAATAGAACGGGGGTGTCAAACATAAGGCCTGTGGGCCAAAACCGGCCCGCCAAAGGATCTAATCCGGCCCGTGGGATGATTTTATCATATGCAAAAATGAAAAAGATATTAACAATTCAGGGTGTTTATCATTTTTTGTTCAGACTAATTCAATCTTATGCGCATCGGATCAGTAAAATATTTCAACAAGTAACGACAACTCCACATTTTTCTCTTTACTGTACTGTAAAAAAGTAAAATTGCATGAAAATGTTTGCAATACAGACTATCTTTTCACAATAATTGTTGAAACTGCGATTATTTTTCTTCAGAAGTTTCAGGCTGACTCAGGTTATTCACATTTTCATAATATGATTTGACTTTTTTTCACTCTAAAACATAGAGAAGTTTGGAATTGTCATTATTTATAGGTTATGATGCTATTATTTTACTGGTCCGGCCCATTTGAGATCATATTGAGCTGAATGTGACTCCTGAAGTCAAATGAGTTCAACACCCCTTAAACAGTATCTGTGTTTCCATAGATGTAAAGTGTAGGTCACCATTAGGACAACGTTATAATGTATGTGATTCCCAGTCTGTCTATTAAAGATACAACCAGGATGTACAGGAAATATGGGCAGCACTAAAAAAACCAAAAGCTTCAGGAAAAATAACCGCTTCTGCAGACCAAGTGTTTGTGACCTCTCTTTTCACGTAACGTGTCTTTAACCCTTTTGTTCTAACAATATACGAATTACTGTGTTCACTTGTCATTTTAACCATAATTCATTCAACAGGTGCCAGACTTTTGTTATTATTTGTGCTATTTTTTGTCACGTAAACAGAGATCATATTAAGTACAGATTTTGTCTTTAGGGCCTTTTAGGTCAGATTTTTTGCATCTTTTAATATCGTGCACATTTTTCTTGTATTTTCTTGTTGTCTCTGTAAAAAAAAAGAGGCTGAGACATACATGTGAATGTTCATTACAACTGTGCAGAAACAACAAAATCAAAGGTTGTGTAAGGCCTTTGCACAAAGTCCTGAGTTTTGTAATTTTGTGCTTGCTTTAGTGTTGTTTTTTTTTTTTATATTAAAAGGTTCAGCTTAGTTACATCTAGAGGTGAAGTGGAAACACCCATCACCCTCCCCCATGACTGTGAAAACCCAGCAGGATCTGTGATTGTTTTGTCTATTCTGGGCTTTTTATTTAAGGGGATATTTACTCTGGTCCACTTCTTATCATAGTAGCTAATGGTGACACTACTTAATACTGGATTACACCTGCAACAAACAAGAACAAGTGCGCTCTAAGCTCCTGTAGAAACATAGGGTGCAGTAACATGGTGGTAACCTAGTCCCTCTATAGCAGGGGTGTCAAACATAAGGCCTGTGGGCCAAAACTGGCCCACCAAAGGATCTAATCCTGCCCATGGGATGATTTTGTGAAATGCAAAAATAAAATTTAAAAAAATTAACAATTAAAGGTGTTCAATCATTTTGGTTCAGGTTCCACAAAAAGACCAATTCAATCTTATATGCACTGAATCAGTAAAATACTGTCATAATCTATCAATAATGACAACTCCACATTTTTCTCTTTATTGTACTTTAAAAAAGTTAAATTGCATGAAAATGTTCACAATAGAGACCATCTTTTTACAATAATCGCTATTATTTTTCTGATGAAGTTTTAGATTAGTTCATGTTATTCACATTTTCATTATATGATTTGACTTTTTTCACTCTAAAACATAAAGAAAAGTTTGGAGTTGTGATTATTTATAGGTCATGATGCTATTATTTTACAGATCCCACCCACTTGAGATCATGGACTGAGTGTGGCTCCTGAACTAAACTGAGTTCAACCCCCCTGCTCTATAGATATAAACTACTCATTCTGAGGTCACAAAAACACACTGGTTCTTATTTTCAGGCGTTTATACACTAATGAAAATCCCATTTCTGTAATTAGCTCCTCCTAAATCATACCCACTGGACCTTAATGCTGATAATACGCGATGAAAACACACGTGTATCTGTCAGAAAGGACTGACTGTCTGACAAGCAAAGCAGTGAAACATTCTCGATCCTAATGTCCACCTAAACTGATTCAAACGCCGTTACAGTAGACAACCTGCACTCCAATGTGCTTTTCCAACATGGGGGTCGTGTGGGCTGTGATTTATGTACTTCAGAGAACACACTGACCCTGGATATTTACTTCATACAGCCCAAAAACACAGTCCTAAAATTGAAATGATACCTATAAGTGCATCACTTAAGTCCCCCCCCAAAAAAAAAACAAAAAACAAAAACAAAAAAAAAACGGGCCGACGCTGCTTTTGATTCATTTCATCCAGGTCGGGTCTAGCTTTAATGACGACACACTGGATTTTTCAGACGCTGAACTTCATCTATATGTGCATTTTCTTGCTCGCTGAATGAGGTGAAGTGACAAGTTCCTGTCCTATCACAAGTGGATGTCGGGATGGGGAGGGGGGAGGGGGCTGGAGGAAGAAGAGTGGGTGGAAGCAAGGGAGGAAAAAACACAACAATTCAAAAAGAAAAAAAAACTCCCTATCAGCTGGAGTTCTGTCGAGAAACGCTGAAGTGCAAACCCCCCCCCCGCAAACAAACTCAGTTTAACTGTAGATTCTGCAAATGAGTTACAAGCAACATAGAGATCACCAACCCAGTGCACGATATATCTGCGTCTCAAACTATAGCATCCCTGATTCAAAGTGCACTCAGCAGTGAAGGGGGAGGGAGGAAAGGAAGGGGGGGGGCAACTGAGGGCAGCATGTAGGGTGATGCAGCATGTCCAGATTTAGTAGTCCTCAGAGCGCCGTAGACTAAACTGCTTAAGCTCCAGGTCAGAAATCAGCATAAGAACATGAGGAAGATAAAGTGAAGGGGAGGGGGAGGGCACGGGGTCCCCCCCCCAACAAAGTTCAAATCTCTAGTGGAAGTCACATGGTTTGAGGGTACAATTCGATGGCCTTCCTCCCCCCGCCGAGCCCCTCTGTCATCATCACCACGGGAACGAAAAGGTCGGGGTTGAAGAGGTGTACGAAAGAAGGAGGAGGAAGATGTGTGCTGGTGTTGTAGCTTACTAAAGGTGGGTGGGGTGGGATGGGGGTCGGGGTCTAATGCGGAGGTGCCTGTTGCCATACACACACAGTACGTTGATCTGAGGCTGGGCAGAGCTTAGAGAAGGTAACGTATGGACAACAAGCAGGGGCCTCCCAAAAGAAGTGGTTTATAGGGATGTAAGCACTCCAAAACCTCTTCGTACAATTATCAGAAAACATGGAAGTGTGTATGCAGTCTTAAGTCACTCATAACCGCTGGGGAAATCAGGCGTTAAGCATCTCTGTCACTCTGCTTCAACAGTAAGTGTAAGTAAATATATATGTTTATCTGTGTCAATTTGTATATGTGTAGAAAAAAAACTAGTCTGTGGCTTGTCAGTGTCTGAATGTGCCAGTGTGCTGATAGTGCTACCCTAGGTGGATCAATTCAAGGGCAATAAAGTGTGTACGTATGTATGTATGTATGCATCTGTGTGTGTGTGTGGCTCAGGAGGACATGCACTGGACGTGGTCTGGACCTCCTTCCTCTTCATCAGAAGAATCTGGAGAGCTCCAGGACTCATCTGTGTCCGGGTCTGCTCCCTCACGACGGGTCTGGATTGAACACAGCGAGGACAATTCAAATAATAGCGAATTGCAGTGGTATTTAGATTAACCCTTTAAACCCTGACGTGTCTGCGGTGAGCTTTCTGTATGTATGATTTATTTGAAATATTCATAAAAATTCAACCCCTTGCTCAATAGGAACATTTTCAAAACGTGCTGATAGAATAGACTTTGCACTTTCCATAGACATCTGAGCATGCTAAGTGCACCCCCTGCCGTCTGTGTAATTGGGGGGGTGACAAAAGAGCTAAGGGAGACGGACTCACTATAAAAACACTGTTTTCCTTGTTTTTTGTTTTTACTGTTTGCAGTGTTTTTGTGATTTTCCTTTATGCATTTTTACTGAGTTTAGACTGTGTAACTGTTTTCTGCAGTTCAACCAGGTGCTAAAAAGCAATTGGACTGATTTAGAAAAAAGAACCCCAAAACAAAAACTACTGGACCAAAATCCAAATAACTGTTGTTCAGTGTGTTCCAGTTCACAGTTCATGTTCAACATCCTAAATCTCTTACTGATGTACATTCTGAGTGCCTTATTTCGTAAAAACTGTCAAACTTCAATTCCTCTCTTTGCCTTTTTCTGTTATTCCATCCTGTTTTGACCCTAAAACACACAGTAAAACAAAACCACTGAAGAAAATGAACACAAGCACAAACTCACAGCAGCTTTTATGACACTGAAACACATGACAATTCCAAGCAGCACTCATTAAATAATGTCTCAGGCATTAACAGGTTAATTGAATCTAAGGTCAGTTTTGAACTAGAGTAATCAAAACAGGGTTAATCCGGACTAAAACCAGATGTTAAATGAAGCAGACTGTTCAAAAAAAATGAATGTAGCCTCCCATGGGTTTGTGGATTCAGTCATACTAGGAAAACACAGCATTAGACTGCGGGCATCATCAATATATGAAATTAACCAACACAGTGAAACAAACGGGGTCTGATTAGACTCAACACTGTGGGGCCTGTGACCACATGGCCAGAAAGTGACAAGATGGGATGAGAACCGCAAAGAAACAACTTTTATGTGACATTATTTTTTTTGCTAAGTTGCTGTTTGTGGATCCATGGTTCAGACTAAACTGTGACGGGTCTGACCTTGTTTGTTGGATTCCAAACAGATCTTTAGCGCAGCTTAATGATAACATAAGCCGTACAGAAAACAGAGGTGATTTGTGGTTTTACTGTGGCTGTTTTCTGTCTAAAAACAGGGTTAAGCTAACAGAGCTATAATGTAAACTACTAGCTGACGAAGCACGTGAAGATTATAAGACAGTGTTACTTTGACCAGCTGTGCTTTTGTACCAGAAAACATGATACCACCATAATACAGATGTATGTACCAATGAGCCTTACTCTTTATTCAGTGACTGATTGATTAATTTATTGGTGGTTTTGGTTGAACTAAGTGTGTTCTGGTCCCAGACTTCCCCCTGCTGTTGAAAGTCTGGAATATCAATGCTACATATGACCCATTTAACCCTGTAAAGCCTGAACCATTAAATCATTGACAGAAAATTCCAGTTCTTTGAAACTGGAGCCTTTATTGGTCCTTCTGAACAACCAAAAAATGTTTTTTCAAATATCAATCTCCATGTATGAGTTTCAATTTTGTATCATATTTGATACATCAGGTCTCAATGTTCAAATATTATTTTTGAACAAACAAAAACATAATATTACGCAAACATGTCTAACAAAGTGGTAATTCCTTTTCAAAACTGGCAAAGTTCTGCCTCCTTCCTCATTAATGACACTCTTGTAGTATCACTGGAAAGGCCTCTGGGGAACAAATTCCTCCCCCCTGGTGGATTATCCATGTATCTAATTGTATACATCAGGTTTTTCGGGACAAAAAAATGTCACACTGATCATGTAGAGGGCTTCAAAATTCAAGTATCAAATATGATACGTTTGGAGTTATAGGGTTAATGAGAGTCAAGTCTGGCTCACAAGACGTAGTCTGCAGGAATAACTCTGCCACTGGCCAAATATTTCAGACAACTTTCTCCTCCGTTGTTCTCTCTGTGTGTTATCAACCTCCTCACTGCTTCAAAGCACAGCCTCAGGGGTAACAACTACAAAGTTAAGGCAGAGACGTGTCTTACCATGTACGGTTTTCATCATCACTTGTTTCTCCCTGTTCATACGCTTGACCGCAACAACTTATCCCTATGACTCTATTGTGGCAGGACACTGAACACTGTCACCGCCTCCTGCACTTTGCAGCTTTCCAAGACCAGTGTAGTTCTTTAAGCCCTGACGTGTCTGTGGTGAGTGTAGTGAATATATGAGTTATTTTAAATATCCATAAAAATTCAACCGTTTGCTCTATAGGAAAAATGTCAAAACGTGCTGATAGAATAGACCTTGCACTTTCCACAGACATCTGAGTAAGCTCAGTGCACGCCCTCGCCACCTGTGAAATGGGGAGCAAAACACAGGGTAGTGAGTGGGGCCGACTTGCTATAAAAATCGACGGTTTGGATATTTTATTTTTTTTTCACTGTTTTCCTTGTTTTTTTTTGTTTTTACTGTTGTTTGCAGTGTTGTCATGATTTTCCTTTATTATTTTTACTGTGTTTTTACCGAGTTTTGACCACATAACTGCTTTTTGGAGTTCAATCAGGTGCCACAAACCAGCTGGACTGATATAACAAAAAAAGTGCCTCAAAACAAAAACTACTGGGCCAAAATTAAAATCCTTGTTGTCGCTCAGTGTGTTCTAGTTCACAGTTCAACATCCTAAATCTCTAATTGATGTACATTCTGAGAACCTTATTTAGTAAAAACTTGTTAAATTTCAATTCCTCTCTGTCTTTTTTCTGTTATTCTATCCTGTTTCTGTTAAAGCAAAGTGACTGTCAGATCTTCAAAGTAGGATTCTTGAAGAAAAGGAACACAAGCACAAACTCTCAGCAGCTTTTATGACACTTCTACAGATGTAAATTCCAAGCAGTCCGTTAATGTCTCAGGGGTTAAAGAAATACAAAGGATCCAAACAACCTACAGTACTTTTTCTCTCTGTTCCAGTGACCTGTGTCATACAGTTAGTGTGGGGATGCATCTGGCCAAGTCAGACTACATTTCCCTAACAACTTGCCAACTACAACCCCTGAAACATTGTAAATGTTTGTGTTGTTAAAGAGCTCACCCTCTGTGGCCGTCTGTTCCTCATGTGTCTCATCAGGAACCACAGCAGCTGGGTGTCATACTGGTCACCGTGGCGCACACTGTCCTCGTCACGCTCCCGCTTGTTTTTCTTCATCACCTAGGCAAACACAAAAACATGTTAATTACAAACACTTCAACTGTGGAGAACAAGAGTATGACTCCTCTGAAAATACATTCAAAAACACAAACCTGTTTGATTATAAATAAACTTTATTTATACAACACCTCACATACAAGAAATGCAGCTCAATGTGCTTCACAAAGGAAAATACGTGTGCCTAGTACTTCACTGAGACAGTGATGTAAATATGTGAAGTCCATTTGCTCTAACCTAAGTTAAATTTTGCTTTAATCATCAGGAACATGAACAGTCCTATTAAAAGAATAGAGCAGAGCAGAGTACCTCTTTGAGGCCCTTAAGCCCTGTTGGGGTTTCAGCAGTGGGTGCCCACAGTTTGATGTCATGGTCCAGGCCACTGGTGGCCATACCTGGAAGATGAGGATGTGGCTCCAAACAGTTCACCTGTAGTTGAGTAGAGAGATGAGATGGACAGAGAAGCTAAAGTGAGTTTTTATAAAAAGAGTTATTTTGTAAACTCACTAAACCACAGTTTTTCTGTGATATATATATATATAATTAACCAAATACAAATACAACATAAATACTGGGATTTGAAGGTTAAATGTTACCAAAACTGTCCAAGGTTTCGGCAGGTTTCAACAACATTTAAAACATATTAAAAAGAGTATGAAGGGAAATCACAGCTTTGCAGCTGTTTGCTGGTGGCCTTTTACAGTGGTTTTGTCTTTCTAATTTAAAGTCCTCGTACCTGAAGTTCCTAATCTGAGTGTTTTATTCCACATGGTACAGCAGACGTCACATCCGTTACTGCCACCAAACTTCCACTGAGGAACAAATATCTGGTTCTCCAACCAGGCCTAGTTGAAATTGAGTTCATTGCATTTTTTTCACTTGATATTTATTGAAGCGGCTGTATTCAAAGCTGCAGCATTTGATTATTAAGTGTTGGGCATAGATTCCGTATTCCATTCCTTTTCAGCAAACAGTATTTCAAGTGGTTTGAGAGGCATGAGACTTCTGCATCTACTCTGTGTGTTTTCAGGCTGTACAAACTCCACTCTGTAACACTGTGATTTTGTGGAATAACAGATGTTTTCAGACACGTAGGAGGGTTAAATACATGACTGACAGCTGTAATTACACTGACTATCTGATCTGTCAGATCTGACTGCACTGCTCTACTCCCTGTCTCAATGCACAAGCTTGGAAAAGTAGCTAAACTATTTAATAATGGCATTGAACAACGTCAGTTTCATCTGTATTTATATATTTAGTGGTTTGACTCAGTCCAAGAGCTTCGAGCTGCAAAGTCAAGTGTGTGTTTTCAAATTATTTTACATTACTTCGGCCCCTGCAGCTCTACATTATATCTATTTGTTATATATTTAAATTAAAGAAGTAAAAAAAAGAAACATTTAATAGTCAGAGAGAAGATTATACAGATTTTGTTGCTTCATATTGTGAAACTCTGTACATACTAATAAGTTATTTTATAATTTCTTTGGTTTGCATATTTCATGGTAGTTTTTATTCTACCCTATTTACCTTTTATATATTTTATTTTAGATTTTATCCTTTTATCTTCTATGCTACAAAACTGAGACCTGGGTAACTATATTTTGTTCTATCATGTACTATCGAGTCTGATTTCTAAAGGTAAAGGTAACCTCATAGTTCAATAAATCTTTACATGTGAAACATGTACCATTCAGATAAGTGGTTTCCAGACTTTTTGCAGACACAAAAAAACCTTGCAAGTCATCGCCTATTCTTTGTGACTTACCACTCCTCCTCTGTCTCCCTCCATAAACTGGACGATGCGAGCAGAGTGTTTGTCCCACAGGTAGATGTGTCCACAGTCACTACCGCTGACCACAAACTCACTGCACGGCCCATAAAAGTTCACCCCTTTCACTGTGAACAAAATGGAAGAAAAGGTTATTTCTGACAGTAAGGTCTTAGGAGAGTCTTAGGAGATGTGAATTTGTGCTTTGGCTGATACAACATAGTAGGGCTGCACGATTAATTGATTTTAAATCAAAATTGGATTTTTTAATTAGGAAAATGTTTCAAAAAAGGGTAATCGTCAAATTGAATTTCATCTCTCTTGTCTCCAGGCCACACGCCTCTGGGCTACCGTAGGCTCCTCCTCCTAACTGTAAGAGCGGTCTCCACAGTCTTTGGTCACCACACCAGTACAAAAATGGCATTTGCTAAGGAGAGTGAGAAGTTTGTGGCTAAAAATAGCAAGAGTAAGTCATTTGTGTGGAATTGCTATGGCTTCAAAGTTTCCAATGAAGACCAAACCATTTCTCACTGCAAACTCAGCTTTAAGGTGGTATCAGTCAAAGACAGCAGCACAACCAACTTATTTCAGCACCTCAAGGATCATCACATGCTGGAGTGGGAGCAGTGCATTGCACTGTGGGCTGCACATGAAAACAACATGCTGGCTAAAACACCATTACCAGCCCAAATGGAAATTGAAAATATGAGGGGAAAAAAAAATATGGATTTTACTTTTGGCCAAAATCATGCAGCCCTCAAACGTAGTTGGAAGATGGAGGTGCAGAGGCAGTTAATTTTATCACTGCAACGGAAGTCTGGCAGTTGGACCGATACTGACACAAAGGCAGTTAAAGGGTACCTGTAGTGAATTTTCACTGGTAACTATGTCAAGAGATCACATATAATACTAGTATGAGTACTAAGTCATTGCTCCAACAGTCAGTCATGGCCAACGACATGTTGCCTCCTTCACGGGCTGTTCCAGTACCAGTAGTGAAAAAGTAACATTGTATTTTCTGATTACCTGGGCTGTGATGGACTGGTCAGTGACCCTGTGCACAGACACCAGTCTAAGATGACACATTATCCGCCAGTGCTGGGTCGCGTCTCTAGGACAATGCATAACTTACAGCTCCACAAACAACAAGCACCAACTTGTGCTTTCCACTCAATCTGGCTCACTGACTGCTGCTTGTTTACTTGCATTCGATTACCAGGAATCAACAACAGGTACGTCAATTACAACCAGCAATGGCTGCTTACCAAAGGTTCTGCCCCTGCCTATAATTCACATAAAAAAAGGTCCAGTGTGGTGCATTTATGGTGTTTTTTTTTTTTGTTTTTTTTTTTTTACTGAATTTGCACCTTTGTTGCTTTTGATTAAATACACAAAACACAATTAATGTCATAAGTATAACCAGTAAAGGTACACTTTAAGCATAGTTTAGGCCCATCTGCAACAACCCAGCAACCAATCCCCACACCCACCCCCAGCTGACGAGTGGACAGTGATGCATCTCAAAACCATACACTAATAGGTTAACTGGGCAATCGAAATCACCAAAAGGTGTGGATATGAGAGTGAATGGTTGTTCACGTGCATATGTCAACCCTGTTAGATTCAAAACCTGTAGCGTTATTGCGGTGTCCCTTGTATCTCCTGCGATAGTCGGCCCCATCACTGTGGTTTGAGTCAAACAGGTAGATGTCTTCATCATTGTAACTGGCCAAGAGCTCTGCAGTCAAAAAAATATTTTTTAAATCTCTTTTAATTCCATAGCAACAACAAATGACAAGCAGATAGATTCTTGAGATTGATTAGTTTAACTTGTATATATGCATGTTTATAGTGTGCAATTTTTTTTTTTTTTCGTTACCTGTGCCATCGTGACTGTATACAAGGCAGGTTATGTTGGTTTTGGACTCACTGGACACCAGATGTGAAGGACAAAACTTTTTCAGCACGCCGTTATTGTCATTCTCATTTATCTTCCTCTGGTCATAAATCCTAAAGAATTGACAAGTAAAAAAAAAAAAAAGAAAAGAAAAAAAAAAGAGTAACATAAGAGTAACATCTACAGCCCAGTGTCTCCTAACAGTGTTTTCCTGTCATGTACACACTTAAAATTATTCATACCTGACATACTGGTCTCTCCCACCCACAGCGAAGTGGTGTGTCTTTGCCGGGTTCACAAAGATGGTGTACAGTCCCACTTTTTTATCACCCTCCTTTACAACCACCAGTTTACTGCCGCACAGATGGAAGCACACACAAAAGGCAAAACACTTATCAGCTACGGTGTGGGGAAAGGCTCAAAAATCACAATGAGGAAGAATATGAATTTGAATTCTAATTCTATATTTACATAAATACCACATTTCTTATTTTTCTCATTATTTTTCTTTTCTCTGCACTTGCTTGTTGTATGTTGCTGCTGTTAACTGCAAAATTTCCCCACAGTGGGATAAATTAAGTCTTATCTTATCTTACCTCATCAGTGAGACACTTTAATACTATACTGGCTGACCAATACTTAAGAGGATATTTGCTTAACACTACAAACTTAAAAAAAGGACAAAAAAAAAAAAAAAAATCACTGCATCACCATTTGTGACTGTCAGAGTAAAAACATCGTCCCTTTTCTTACTTCTCACTGCATTGTGTTAGTTGATTTGTAGCCACCTATTGTCCCATAGAGCTACTTTAGAAATTCTGCAGCTATTCGCTTCCTGAGGTGGAAAACCCCAGTGAGTATCACTCACTTGGCAGGACGATCTAGACGTAGATCAATACCAAACACCACGGCGTCCTCTCCAGCCGACAGGAAAGAGCAGGGTGAATCTGGCTCCAGTGCCAGCTGAAAGTATGATACACAAAAAACTATAAATGAGACCTGTTGATGAAGACTAACATCTGCAATGTCACACAGGTGTCAAGCCTTTAATTCATTCATACTCGATGTATTTTGGTTTGTACCATTTGGGATGTGGTAAAAAAATAATCATGAACATCACAGTTGTTTTTTTTTCATTTGCTGTCATGACATTAAGCTCTTACCTTTCACAGATACAGACTCATTTTAAACAGCCCTTATAAATCAGATAATTTACAGAGCAGTGCATCATGGGCTATTTATTACTTAGATTACCTGTATATATATATATATTTATATATACACACATTATATGTTGTACATATTTCTTCCATATATATTATAGAGTTGGCTTTTTGTATATTTAATATTTATTGTAGTTTAGTATATTGTCAATATTTTTGGTGCAGTTTGTGTGATATCTTTATACAGTCTTTTTTTGCATTTTAAGTGTTTGCTGCAAAAGAGAAACAGAGCTGCTAAAGTGATTTTCATTGTTCATGTGACAGTGACAATAAAGTCCTATTCTATTCTATTCTATTCTATTCTATTCTATTCT
>JAPQRP010000011.1:31692492-31722440 GCA_037367295.1 Apogon hyalosoma | reverse complement strand
ATGGGTTTACAGGCGGCCTGCGGACGAGTCCATTCACAGCCGCTAACGGGGGGTGGGGGTGGGGGTGAGGGGTGGCTGGATCCAGATCAAGGGAAGCACTGGGAACAATGGGAGAACCGGGTCCAGCTGTGATCATATACTAACTAACTATGGTTCTTACTGTGGCCCGGCTCCACCTGTTAACATCCCACTTCTTCACCCCCCCACCCCCTCACCCTGCTGTAACATGGTGACAGAATGCACAGACTCCAATTGGGCCAGAGTTTGGATCAGAAAATGAGTAAAAGTCTGTTGTCTACGTCCATATCAATACAAAACTACATGAGGGCTATTCTATTTTTCCTAATCTCTCTGTTACACCAGTAAACTTAGCTCAGCTCCCCATTTTATCAACTCTACTGCTTCTACAAACCGTGGATTCCCATGGGTCAATGCGCTAGTATTTATTTATTTATTTATTTATTTATATATTGATGATGCAGCTGAAACACCTTCTTATCAGTGGTGTGCCACAGAGGTCTACCACGGGTCCGTTACTCTTCACATCATGCATAATTTCACCCCCTCTATGCAGTCATTAAGCATAAATTTTTATGAAAATGATAAATTATTTTACCTTGGGCTCCATTCTAATTAGGGCTTAACTCATCGCTCATTTGTCTTTGATGCTTTCCAACTGTCAGAACTTAATCACAGACTTATTTTCAATAACATTAGCAATTTGATACTTGTACACTTTCACCACTGTTGCTGAATATTCTGACCCTCTTAAACTTCCAGTGTACAATATATTACTCTTAGTGAGTCATGAAAATAATCAAAGCCGTTAGGCCCCCCAGTGGATTGTGTTTCAAGATTCATTACCAACTTTAAACTCCAAAATTCAAAATAAATTAGATTTTTCTGTGCATAATTATCTTCTCCAAGGGTGAATAAAAATAGAGTGTAGCTATCTTTCTTCATTGCATAAAATGTACTATACTGCAGAATAATCCCTATTTCAGCTAAACACAGTTTATCATTCTCTTCTCACACAGAAGGATTTCTTCCTCCTTCATATTTAATAATAAACAGAAATTCTAGCAGTTATTCCAGCTTCTATAAATACTTAAAAGTCATTAATAAAACCTTAATGACTTATTTTCAAATCGACTGCAATTCTAATGCTGAGCCTGGACTGCAGATAATAAATGGTCAGATGTTTCAATTACCCAAAGGAATTTTTCACAATTTCACGAAACCATTAGTTACTAAGTGCCTCTAAACAGAAACTAGCGCCTTACAGTGTGTGGTATTGAGCTTCTGCTCTTAATACATTTTAATTTCAGTGCAATGTCAATATCATTCCCATGCATAATACTTTTTTCTAAAGTCATACATTTTTATGCCACATTTTTGTACAGTTGCCTCTGCATAAAACAAAAAAAAACTGGAGACCGAGAGAATGTTGCCCTAAAGAATGAAAAAGAAAGAGTCACAAGGGTAAAGGAGGTTTTTTTATTTCTTTATTTTTCAGTTTTTTTTTAATCCATAACAAGTATACAACATAACAACCAGTTCACACTTGTGGAAAAATATATTGCTTGTGATATCTGATATAACTTGTTGAAAGAACAACAGAGTACAGCTGGGATCTTTTTTGAGTATTTCCCATCTGAGGGGTGTAACAGCATTACTGTTAAAGGGCTCATATTTATCTAAACCCACTTTTATTAGTTTTTGGTTCATATATTTGTGTATTTGGACCCTATAGTTTGTAAAGTTTGAATTTGAACCCTTCAGGTGCTGCAAAGCTATCTTTATATTTGTTCTGGCCAAAATCGAGTGGATTTCTACAACCCGATTCAATTCCTGTTTAATTCGTAACGTCTATAACTAGTTACATCACAACATTTGCACATATAAGGTTAAGACTTCCGACGAACATTTCTCTGAGTGCCCTGATTGTAGTAAAAACTGAAAATAGGTCCAAACTTCGAGCCCATTACCTGAAATATTCAGTTGTTGTTTGAACGGGACACAACAGCACAGCCAACAACCTGGAGGGGGCGGGGCCTGAAGTGGCTCATGTGCATTTAAAGGGCCACTGCTCAAAACCACCTTTCTGGTGTCATTACTCAGAAACAGGGTTGAAGATGGACCTGTGGAGTTGAATGAATGAAGAATTCAGACCCAAGCAGAGCATTTACAGTTTATGTAGACCATAAGGGAATGTTTTAAAATGCATAATTCCATTTAAAAAAAGCAAAATATAACTCCTTTAAGCAAAAATGTACTGGTGCGGCAGCTGTCGCCTGTACAGCATAACATCTCCCAAGACAAAATTAGAGTTTCTGAGCCTCCAGGTTACATAAATAATCTCTGAGATATTCTGCTGGTCAGTTTAGGTTACCAGCAACACCTACCCGTCACAGCAGTTTATTATCTAAACTCTTAAAAAGTGAAGATTTATCAAGTTTGTCTAAGTGCAGGGACTAAATGATCCACTGGGAAAAGTGGCAGAGTGCATCTGTTAAGAAGGGTGATACTGCCTGAAGTAGCTCAGCAATGAATACAACACTCATACACTGACAGAGACAGACACAACCACACAATCATTCCGGTAATAAGCAAGAAGCACCGATAGTTTCTCGCTGAGACAGACATGTACAAATGCAATTCCAAATCTATCCCCTGCTAACATACACATGTGCTTTCATGGCAAAAATCAATGACTGCAGAGCCCAGCTGGACAGACTAATAGTGAAAAAATAAAGAAATCAATGCAGGCTTATTAACTGAGCAGAGCTTCCTTTACTGCTTACAAAAAAAAGAAGAAGAAGAAGAAAAAAACACACATGCGAGATGTGTAAGTGTGTGTGCATGGCTGCCTGTTTGTATCTGACTTAGTGTGTGAGTGATGGCTGCTACTGGTTATATGCAGGATGTGTGAGTGCATAAGCATCTGTGTGTCTTCCTGTTTGTGTGTTTGTGTGTCCCTGAGTGGTAGTGGCTAGTGCTTGTGTACAAGTGGTACTTTGTAGGCGTGCTCTGCATGTCTAAGTGTGTGTGTGTGTTTTTGTGTGCACGGTTGAGACTATCGCTCAAAGTCAGTGTGTTACTCTTGGGTTAGTGCCACAGTGTTCTTCCAGTGCCTTGGCCTCAGTCTATTTGTGGACAAAAGGATGCTCTGAGACAAATGATTTAGCACCTGTCAGTCAGAGCAGAAGGACAAGAGATGAGAAAAGAAAGAGGTCAGAGACGAGGGAGCAAAATGATGGAGGCTTTCAGAGGAATCGTCAAGGAAGCAAGAGAGTAAAAAGCACAGAAAAAAGAGGGAGAAAAAGGAAGGGAAAAAGTTCAACACAGCAAAAGAGATAGAGAGATTTGAGGAGAAAGAGAATTTATGATTTAGCTCTGGGTCATCACATAGCTCAAGTTCCTGGGAGCAATTTCCCGAGGAAATGACAGCTTCTATTTCTGTGGAGTTGTTTGCCTAACATTACCTCACAGGAACTGTGCATGGCCTTCAGGCCCCACGAGCAGACCTTCCCTCATCACAAGAGTTACCATAACAACAGATAAGGCCAACCTGCTTCGGTGGCAGCACAGGGATGTGAACTTTGCTTCTGCCTGCAGCACTCTGCCTGTCTGCTGCACTTCTGACACATTCACACCTACTATCCTTGGAACAATAACAAGAATCACAACACCGCTGTGCAATAAATTTCTATGGTGCGTGAATATTTGCAGGTCAGGTTGTGATTGTTCAGCAGAGGGTGATTTGTTTGTGGTGTGAAAACAAAGCAGTATGTCAAGAATAAAGAGAAAACAGTAATTTCAGAAATACCCAAATAAACAACATCCAAGCTACTTTGGAGTCCAGCTCAAAATAATGTTTGCAGAGATTCAGACTGTGTATGTGTTTTAGGAGATGGAGGCTGAATGCCACTATTGGATGCTGAGCATGCTTTGTTTGTGATTTATTGGATTCCCTTTGGCATTTGTTGACTGACGTGCACAACGGTCCGGTCTTCTCACCCGCTGTCCTTTAACCTCAGCTTTGGCATTGAAGTCGACTATGTCCACAAAATTAAGTCCTAATCACCTTATTTACACATTTTCAGTCAGTCAACAGATGCATCGCTGACCTCATTTTTCAAACCGAACAAAGCAGCCCCCACTATAAAAACGTCTACATTGCTGAGAGCAGCTTAGCTAACAAGCATCTGATTGTGCAGATTACGTGTGTTCCACAGAGGATTACTGAGACTGAAATGAACAAATTGACCTCTTACCACTCAAATCCCACATCAGCATGACAAAAGATGAGAGTACAGCACAGTGAAGGCGACGAGAAATGGTGGAGTATACTGTAAGACAAGTTGTCGTCTGCATTTTTTTGATGAAACCTTCTCCCTGAAAGTAGTTTTATTTTTGTCGTCGTCTTGCATCTGTTTGTGATAACTCCATAGCTTATCCTTGTCTCTATGTCTCATCAGCCTTGTCCCAGACATTGAAAGCGCCGCACGGACGACGCTCAGACTTTTTAAAGGCAGAATAACACTGAGTTGAGCACAGAAATGCATAAGCTATTTTCTGTACCTGGCAGGGTGTCATTTGCATTGATGTTTGGCTCATATTCTAACAACAAATATCAGACTGTGCATCCTGTTCTGTGTGTATTCTTAGCCTAGGGCGGCCGAGTGTCTTCTTCTCTGGTTCCCTCCTGACACTTTTCACACAAGTCAAAGCTATTTAAAAGTCATCTCTCTATGAGAAGTAACAAAAGCTCAATGACAGACCAAGGCCTTTTCAAAATTCACTTTTTTGTGCTTTCTTCCCCTAACAATAGAAATATAATTAATTTCCTTCCATGGTTGTTTGGAGAGCTCTAGAGAGGAAATGGTATGCTTTTGTTAATAAGACGCTATGTTTTTGCTGAGAGAAGACGATTGAACAGCTTATGTAGGTCACATTGTATTAATCTAGCTGGCTATCCTCATAAATGCACTCCAAATCAAACATGCAAAATTAAAATCCAGTTCATTGCTCATTTGCTTAATAATGCCGTGTTATAGCAGTTAGAATGACTTCCCTACCACTGAAATTGTGATCCTAGTGCTTTTGCACTTAGGCATTAAATTACTGCTCAGGATTATAACTCTGCAAATGAAATGCAGTTGATATCAATCTGACAGGCCAGTCAAACATCCGCCAAACTGAATATTTATGAGTCACAGTTTATTTCAGGCGCAGGACCTATTCATCACTTAGCAGTAATGAGATCTGTATGCATTCTAATAATTAATAAAGTTGATGATCTCCACATCACTCTGAGCTGGATGTAAATGCTATCAATTATCTGTCTGGCTGATTCTGATTTCTTAAGCAAACTAGAAATTTTACAAGTCAGACAAGTTTAATGGGATATGGAGACATGGCCTGGGTGCACATGAATGTTTTATAACAATGCAGGCCTTAAAATTGGATCAATGTGATGTCTGCTTTTCTACTGGATGAGGAGTCCCTGGTACAAAGCAGACAGCTCAGCGAAGCACAATAAATCTACCTACTGCCAATGAAGCAGAATGACAGGCTCAGTGTGACATTTCATCATGTATTATTGTTAAAACCTTCCGATTTCTTCATGTGATATGTACCCAGTGAACAACAACCACAAACACTCCCGGGCTACATGTTATTGTACAGCAAGTCTGATGCTGTTTTGATGTGAACACTCAAGCGTAACAATAAATCCCTTCCAGGCTGTATAGAAATATGAAAAAAAAAGGTGCATAGATGGGTAGCTCAGTGATGGGTTTATATCAAAGGATGATATTGCTGTTAGGTGAAGAAAGCAGCCACTGCTGATGTTTTTGATCAGATGATTAAGGCTGGCTGCTACGTCCCACTTGAGATTTGTTTTGAGGAGGTAATGTAGTTTCTAGGATTATACGGTCAAAACAGAGCCTCTGTTTCCCAGCTGCACATTTGCACGAACGTGTGTGTGTCTTTGGAAAACAAAGACGGGGCAGAAATAGAAAGAATGTGTGTGTTTGTGCATGCATTAAAAAGACAAGAGAGAGGTCCTCGAGGCAACCTGCACATCTTTTATCACATCTTTAATTAATTGAAGCCCATAATAGAAGCTGCTGCAATTGCACTGAATAGATGCAGCTGAATGGAAAATGGCCAGGAATGAGGCAATAGTCTTATGTTCTGTGATTTTTATCAGTTTTTCCATGCTATTTTTCAGTCATCTGCATACACAGCATATCTGCAGCTGCCATCAGTCTTTGCGATGAGGATGAAATCCATTTCCACGAAGACGTCAGTTTGTTATTGCAGCTGAGACTTTGAGGGACTGATGCTTACTTTCATCCCCTTCTCCACCTTCTCTCATCAGGTTTTTTTTTTTCTTTTTTAGTCTGTGCAGGACTACAGTGAAAACACCATGGTGCTCCTGTGGATCTCCAGATTCACCTTGGTCGTCCTGGCGTGCTTACCCAGACTTTTGCTCGGATGCCCTTACGGCTGTCGTTGCTACAGCCTCACCGTGGAGTGCGGATCTCTTGGGATCAAAGAAATCCCACAGGGTGTTCCCCCTGTAACTGAGGTCAGTCAGATGATTTACTACAATAAGTTAGGGAATAAGTCAGCTGCTGATGCATTGGAGCTGACCCCGTTCCTGCGTCAGTGATTTTGCATCAGTTGACTTCCTCTCTGATCCATTCTTATTACCCTCAAATGATTGTGGTTAATCAATTCACCGTGACCCTCTTTGATGTAAGCCTGAGGGAGGGGCCGTGCTACTGGCTGTGTAATTATTCATTCTTGCTCTGAAAGTGACTCTTGCACACCCTCTGATCATCTATTGAGGAGATGTTCAACATTACATCGTCTTTTCCTCTTGGGTTCAGGCCTCCAACATTACTGCTGCTCATGAATATTAATGAAAATTATGTCCCGCATAAATTGTTCCATTAACCTCAATCAGCAGGTCTATCTCGTCCATCATACTTTACCTCATGGCCCGTGTTTTCTTCTTTGAAAACATTACCATTGAATGCATATTACCAATCAAATAGACAGCCCTGTATTGTGGATCAAGCACAGAAAGCACTTTTGACAGGCCTGTACTTTCTGTCGCATTTGTCAAGCGAACTGAACCATAAAACAGCAAAAAAAAAAAAAGCTGCACAACCTGCATTGTCAGAGTCATTATTATCATGATTCTGAACTAGCTCATTTGATATTACCTGTATTAGCATATGTCACTTTGCAAATGCTTTCATCCAAAGCACTTCACAGCACCCTGAGCACAGATATCATTAAAAGTGCAGCCACTGTAATGTAATCTCTCCTCATGGTTAATACATTTCTTCTTCATAGAGCCCTTCATCAGGCTGTGCAAACTTTTATGTACAAAACAAAACATCCCATTCAAATATCTTTTTTTCTAATGCAGTCATTTTGTGCTTACTTTACTGATTTCCTTTTCCCCCATCTCTTCGAAAGACCATCTTCCTCCAGGACAACTCAATAATGCAGATCCGTCTTCAGGATTTGACTCGTCTGGGCCAGCTCCATTACCTCTACCTCCAGAACAACAGTATCTCAGCCGTGGAGCCTGGGGCGTTTGTCAGCCAGGGTCAGCTCCTGGAGCTGGCTCTCAATGGGAATCTAATCCATTTGGTTACTGCAGACATGTTTCGAGGCCTGGAGCACCTTAGGATCCTGTATCTTGCCGGAAACCAGATCACTCGAGTTCAGGATCATACTTTCAGGGGACTGCAGGTATGGAAGGATGGATGGATGGATGGATGGATGGATGCAAAAATGCATGAATGCATAATGGATGCAAGGATGGATGGATGGATGCAAGGATGGATGGATGGATGGATGAATGGATGAATGCATGGATGGATGGACGGACAGACGGACAGATGGACAGATGGATGGATGATGGATGGATGCAAAAATGGATGGAAAGATAGATGGATGCATAATGGATGTATGTATGTATGTATGGATGTATGTATGTATGTATGGATGGATGGATGGATGGATGGATAGAACACTATTCAACTTTACAATGCCAAATTGCAAAATGGCGTCAGATGCTGGGGTCACTGGTCATTTCATTTGATTGGTCAAAAGGTGTGAACACTAATGCTCCGCTATCACATATCACATATCACACATCAACATCCACACTTCTTGCTGCCCACACTAATCCCTCAGCAACATCAGCTTAGCACCTGTTTGACCTGCGACCTTCAGGAAACACATACAAGTCAATCATACCATGGACTCCTCAAGTGAAAATCAGATCTCCAGACTGTTAAGACAATTCGCCGATCTGCACCCTTCCGATGCGCTTACATTCATACAACATGAAAACACCGGTACACACACTTGAACCGTGTGTAATTCAGGACCCTCCTTTTCAACATTTTACATCTATTTATCCTTGATAAATTAACCTGTCATCTATTCTTTCCAGATAATTACTATATGCTGTTCTGTCTATTTGAAGCATATATTGTTGCACTATACAACTCATGGGATCCATCCCTGTTTTGTTGTTTTATTCAATCACATTTCAAGCAGTATTTTGGGATTTGTTGATTTTGCATTTTCATATCACAGTGCCAATGAAAATATTGATGAGCACCAGATGGATGGATGGATTATTCTTTTCATAAAGTGAAAAATGCTTCGCTTTTGCCAGCAAAGCAAACTACTCCAGTATAGGGATTATATAGAATGATGCTTGTAACTGTAAATCCAATTCATGGCACCGTGTCTGACTAATCCCTGCCATACAGTAAACATAACTGTACAAACTGACTCAGGTGGAATTTACTTGTCTTCCCTCTGCATCTGACAGTTTTATTCCTCCTCTTCCAGCTGGCATTATTCATGTTTTTACTTACTCTGCTTCATGTCTTCTTTGCTGTATACAGCGCCTGCAGGAACTCCACCTGCAGGAAAACAGCATAGAGCTGTTAGCCGAGCAGGCGCTGTCTGGGTTGTCATCTCTGGCCCTGCTGGACCTCAGCAGAAATCACCTTCGTACCCTTGGAGCCTCCTCCCTCAAACCACTGGTCAGTTTGCAGGTGCTCCGTGTGACAGGTGGGTCGAGGGTAAATTCATAAAAGTTAATACATCTAGACTGCAATGCTAGAATTACACCAAGGTGCACTGAAATTCATCCGTTCCATAGTTCTGTCATAACTCCTGTTAGCTCTTATTCGAACGCATAAAAATCGCATGTTATCACAGACTATATACAAACCAGTCGACAGAATATATACCGCCATTTATGTCATTAAAAAGTACATTATGTAATGAGAAATAATTCTGCATTCAGTTATTTATGTCAAATATCTAAAATACAGGGTTGTTTTGTTTTGGTTTGCTTTTTTCTTTTTGCTCATACACATAAAAAGGTGATACAAATTCATGAAGTTAAAACACTGTGTAGGAGAGGTGGAAATCCAAAAAAATACATCCCTTATAAAAAATAAGGCAATGGCTACTGCCACAGTACGGTGGCACGAAATATCAGTTTGTCTATTGCCACAGAGCCAATCAGATGTTAGCATTTGTACTGTGACAATAAGCAGTAACGACAGTCATGGATACTGTTCCATGAACTCATTGGCCTCTTGTTGCCACAGTACTGTGATGACATACACACCACAATGACATTATGTCAGTCCGCAAAAGTTTAGTATCGTTTTGGCCTTTCGGTCGCATGACAGGGTTGTCTGTGCCTTGAAATGGTATTTTTGGAGAGCCGGTGCCAGAGTGGGAAAATCTCATAACGCCACCTTTGCGTTGCCGTTTGGAATATATGCAAAACGCCACTTTTTGGAAACGATGGCGCCATAGTGCCACATTACCGAAAGACGAAAACCCCAGACGTAACCTCATGCACATGCTCACTGCATTCTTCTGTGATTGTAGTGTATCCTGCAGCTCTGTCTGTGTTTGTGTACAGCGCCACATAAAGGTGTGGCATACGTATTACACCATTTTTGATCTGCCAAGGCTAATCTGCCTTGGCTTCAAGAAATTCTGGAAAATACCTTTGGTTTACAGGTTTACCCAGGTCACAGGTCTGGTAAATGCCACATTAACCCATAAAGACCCAAACAGCCACTGGTAACACAAACCATCTACTTATCTAAACTGTTAAGTACCTGTTTATCCTCTAATCCTATAAATACATGTGAATAACTGCTGTAAAATGCAGTTTGTCATCTTTTCATATGGTCATCAGATTTGACCCATTTGGATGTTCAGAGGCTCCATAGTTACCGTGGAAACGCCGTCATCTTCTACAACATTGATTCACCAGTAAAGCCCATGGAGTCGGATCAATGACAGTGGATGGACACACTGGGTTTTACATTCAGTTAGCGATATCTTTGCTGAAAAAGTCACTTTTTTTTCTGTTTTGATCTAATTATTAAGTTTGAATTTACTCTGAGTTTTCATGAACATCTACATGATCTGCAAATTAAAAGTAGGAAAAAGCATGATTTACACCCACAGATGATAATATTATTTTAAAACTGGTGATAAATCAGTTAAGAAAGGTTCAAAATAGAGAAAATTTTATTTGGGAACTGCCACAAAGTAGCACTGGGTCTTTATGGGTTAAAAACAAAAAAAAAACACAGCCAATCATACTCAAAAGTTCCATTTCGATTGGGAACATATTATATAGATAAGAGGGACATGTATTACAATAGTAAATAAAAGGGTAAATTAAAAATGCAGACGCCAACATGCACGAATGTATAACAATAATGAACTCTCTACTCAAATATTAATTGACTTCATGATCTTTGTGCAGATGTTTTACTTTTTATTCACACACCATTTGTAGCGCAGAAAATGGTTCTCTGTCAATGTTTGAAGTTAATTAAGTCATTGTCTTCACTAAGGAATGGCTTCAAGTTATAACATGAGTTTGTTTAATCATTCTCTGTGTGTATTTTGGGTGCCTACTTGTATAATTAAAGAATCTTTAAGAACATTAATCATTGTAGATGTCAGTAGAAATCAATCTAAAGTGTCAGTGAAAGTGGGTGGTGGAAGAAAATATCTGAATATTTCAACAGTGCTTTCTGTTAATCTGGGTTTCTTTTCCCTCATAATCTTTTTATAAATGACTTGATATATCTTTAAAAGTACCTAGAATGTTTAAATATAAAGGGTGTAAAAATAAATGCAAAACTGGTCCTAAAAACAGGACATGGGGCTAAAAATTCCAACCAGATGTAGACTAATGTTATGAAGCAAGTTTGGAAGCACTTTGGGTCTATTTAAAAAAAAAATATTTACTGAGATAAAAGAGAAACTATTTTTCAGATAAAACGCATTTTTTAAAATTATTTTGCATGATATTTAATACAAAAATCTGTGTGTAACACAGTCAAAAGGACACAAAAATTACGCGCTACTATTTTTATTTATTTTTTTAATATCTCTTTATTCTCTCACAGGCACATTTTGGGAATCGAACAAGTTATTCAAGGCAGAGTGTTTCACAAAAATGACCGCTGTTGCAAAATCATCCACGATTTATATATGTTTAACTGGGCAGGTTCTGCATGTAATGCAAATGGACACGACGGGTTAGACACTAAACCTGGAATGAGACTGAGATTCATGAAAAACCCACATGTCCGCATCAGAAAAACCACTATGATCATCAAATTTAACACAGTGTCTTTATTTATAGTCTTTATAAGATCATTTACAGCCATGTTTTCAGATCAAATGCACTGACACCTAGGTAGCTTTAAATGTCCCACTTTTGGTCTTATTTTTTGCCCCAATATTTTATTAGAAATTCATTAATTTTGGGATAACTCAGAGAAAGAGTATAATTTTTTTTTTTTTTTGCATTTATCTGAGGTCATCATTAAGTACATCCTGGGTGGAAGTATTTCAACATTTCTCTTTTATTATTGGGTCTAAAAAGCTGGAAAAGGACCAGATACCAAAACGAACCCATGTTCACAGAAGCATCCATTTGTGTTGGGGTAAATTTGACCCAGCGGTTGTTATCACTATAAATGCCCATATATTAATCTTTATGTTTTATTCTTAATATTGACTTTATTAATAATAGAGAATGTAACCCAACACAATTCAGGAGAAGTCATCTGGGGAGCTTTGATTTTCTATTACTACAGAGTAACGTACAATGAAGAACAGCTTATTTGACCTGTAGGCAGCTCCTGTGTTAATGCAAATAAATACTGTCTTTATTTATAGAGCAATTTTCAAAGTACTAAGTACTTTATAAAGGAAATTAATAAAATAGAAAATAATAAAACATAGATGTAAGAGAATTACAAAAACACATACAAATAAAATAAAATAAATATGCATCTTAGATTAAATCAGGATATGCCCTCCAGTAAAACAGACTTAAAAGTGGATGACTGGCCATCATTTGTTTCTCAAATCACTCCACTAACATTTCATGTGACACAGCTAGACCTTTGTCATCGGTAAATAAAAGAAGCAAAACAAAAATGCCCGTACATCTTATAGGCCATGTATGTCAAAAACAAGATGGGTCCAAGAACGGAGCCTTGAGGTACCTGACAAATGAGCTTATCTCTGTTTGAATTAGAAGACATATACTCCTCTCTGTCTTACAGATAATCCTGCAGCTATTTTAGAACAACATCATGAATTTTTCAGTAAGGAAATAGATATCAGTAGTGTCAAATGCTTTAGACAGGTCCAAAAAATATGCCAAAAGATATCGTTACTGCCTAAAGCTGTGGAGGTTTTGCGAACAAACTTGACAAAACAGATATTTGCGATGACATACTGTATTTTTCAAAAGCACTATTACTTGTGGTTGCATGATATGTTGCCCATTAGTGGGGAAAAAAGCCAAAAAAAGAGAGAGAGGGAGATGATTCCTAAGTGTGCTGGAATATCCTGATGTGAACCATTTAACCCATAAAGACCCAAACAGCCACCGACGACCAAAACCATCTACTGATCTAAACTGTTTAATACCTATTGATCCACTAATCCTATCAATACATGTAAATAATCGTTGTAAAATGCAGTTATTCAGCTTTTAATGGTCATCAGATATGACCCATTTGGACGTTCAGAGACTCCGTAGTCACCATGGAAACTGACATCTTCTACAACATTGATTCACGAGTAAAACCCATGGAGTTGGATCAATGACAGTGGATGGACACACTGGGTTTATGTTCAGTTAATGATAGACTTTACAGAAAAAGTCAGTTTTTCTTTAGTTTTCTCTGTTTTTGATATGATAACCGTCAACTTTAGTCTGAGCTTTTATGAACATTTACATGATCAGTGAATTAAATATAGGAAAATACATGATATTCACTGAAAAAAATGCAAAATACAGAGGAAAATGTCATAATAAATGGTGATAAATCACTTAAGGAAAGTTAAATATGGAGAAAAAAATATTTTGGAACGGCCATAAAAATAGCACTGGGTTTTTATGGGTTGATTATTGTAGCCACTATGAGATCTCAATGATAGAGGGTATTACTCTACAAGGTTCTCCTGAAGAGAAAACCTTCAATTCATGTGCTTCTTTTCAGGTAAGAGGGTGAAATGTTCTTATACTAGGATGCAGCTCCTTGAAATTGACTAAGAAGGATTCATTCCAGCTGAGGACGGATTAATATTTCAAGAATTCATTGATTTTTTTCAATGTATTTATGAGGCTGGGATTTTTATATCATTACAAGTTTCAGTCTTTTTGTGAAAAGTAATTTTTCTGTGCAGTTTATAGAAATTTACTGAACAGATTCTCATTATTCTTTTATACTTTTTGCAGTGTTTAATATTAAATGGACTGGGACTAAAAAAATTTTTTTTTTTTTTAATATATTTTATTTTTTGTAATAGAGGATCTTTTTGGACTAATTGCTCCAGGGTTTAGAGTTTTTAGACTTATATTTACTGCAAAATTGAATGAGGAGAAAACATTTATCAAATATAGATATAAATATTTTCATAAATGTTTGATAAATTAGATCAGCATCGGTATGGCTGAACACCTCTTCCCGTGAAACTTTGTATATTCGGGTTATGTAGACTGCTGTACTTTCTTTAAAAACATGAAATATTGGAAAGTGATAAGACGTAGTAGTTAACAGTAAACCAGAGTTGACTTCATTGTAATAACTAGTTGCAGCTGAATGGATTATCCTTGTTGGTTTTATAGATAAGAGGGTAAAGGTAAGATGCATAAAATATTCATTCTCATTCAGCTCACTTTTAATAAGGTCAGTGTTTAAGTCTCTGAGATGATCCTCCAGCGCAGAGGACAAAAACATCATTAAACAAACCGACATAATTAACAGGCAGATGATAAATGCAACCAATAATTGCATGTTGCCCTCCAAAAGTACTAGAACTTGGCATTTCTCTGAGAAATTTGTTAAGTTCTGACCTTTTTCCTTCTGACTCTTTCGATTTCTGTCAATAAGAACTGAAACTCCGCCACCCTTTTGGATTTTAATACACGAAGGCACAGCGTCATAGTCGTATTTTAAATCACTGAGTAAAAAGACGCATCCTTGAGCTATTTTCTGATGAGCAAGCACTAAAAATATGCAATTTAAGGTTGATAAAAGGTCTTAATTGTTTTTGACTGCGTATGTTAATGAGCAGAGATGCTTATTTTTACCGCGTTCTTGTAAATTTCTGGAGAATCTTATTAAACTCCACGTCTTTGAATTCTTTGCATACACCTTGAACCCTTTAGAAGTCACATGTGTTTATATCTGGATGAAAGCAGTCATATCTTTGCTGTTATTAATATCACGCAGATTAATGGCTAAATCTGTTGATGAAGACTCATTCACATCAAATATGAAAGCTTACAACAGCAGCTGTGATAGGATGTTTACAAAAGATCTGTGGTTCTTTGTGACTGTAGATGAAGTGACAATTAGGAGATTTAAATGGATTGGAGAGGGATGTATTTCAGAAAAGAGATGTTACGCTTTTTTTCCTGAAAATGGCTAAAAAGCCTGTGCCGATGTGATATAGTTTGGTGACTTGTGTGAATAAATTACATTCAACGTTTCCAACAACATGTACATTCAGGGAAATCATTAATTTTAATAAATGGCTTGTTTTATTTAGCCGTCTGTCGGTTGACTCATAACCTTGGTAATGTTTAATGTCACTTCCAGCTATTTTAATAGAATTAAATGACATTGGGTGAATATAAAATGTATGTATTATAATTAAACATAATTAGAAGAAGTCATTTCTGCCTGAGGTAAAGGCAGATGCAGAGGCAGACATTTGTTTTTTCCATTAGTGATAAGTTTTCAAGACCTTAAGCTATTTCATCAAATTACTTACTGAATGTTTAAATATCAGTTGAATCTACGTTAATGACAATAACACACTATAAGGCCCAGTTTGCACGATAACGCTCTCAGGTGAAAACGACAAAATATTTTATCAGATGTGCCTTTTGTTTAGACGACAATGGCATTTTCTGGGGTTGAAAACGCAAAAAAGGGAAACCGCTGTAAGGTTGTTAGTTTGTGTATGAGATGATGACTGTGTTGACTGCAGTGACTGTGCTGCTTTAGTAAAACCGGCTGCAAACGCACTATTCCTCTTTCCTTCCTATCAGTAACTGTAAAGAACAACACATCCTCACACCTGAATGACAGAAAAGGATTTCAAATGATTTATTACAGTATTTATGGAATGAACTGTAAAAGATCTTCTCACATGAAATAACCTCTTCTTCCAATATCTTTTAAGGTGTTGTATATTATGAAAGAAAAATGCCACACCGCAAAAATCCAAATCTTACCAAGTGTATTTTTTTCATTTCTAGTCCAAATATCTCATCACACTCAAAATAAGACAAACTCACCTAAAGAGGAACTTTTCAGTGAGATGTAAGAAATGATTTTTAGACAATAGATCTGGAAAATCTTATTTGAAGAAATCTTACCAAGATAATTTTCACTTGTTCCATTGGCAGAGTTTTTTTGCTTAATTTAAGATTTGTTTTTGCTTAGTTAAAGACAATCCTAAAATCTTAAAAATCTTAAAAACGCTCCATTCTTGCATCAGAGTCTAAAGGGTTGAAAACGCAAAACTGCATTTTCTCGTCACGTAGGGTTTACATCACAGGTACGCGCCAGTACAGGAAAACAACATGTCGGATTATTTCCCTGCGATGGACCTTCAAGTTGCCGTAGCTGCTCTAATTTACATCCAAGAGTCGTTACAGCAGTTGTCATGAATCTTTATAGAGAGTAAAGTTCTGTTTCCTGTTTTGTGATTGTATTTTGCGCTAGGAGAGAACAGGAAGAGAAGTAGAAAGGTTCAACGCAGGCGCTTGGTCTTGGTGGTGGTGGTGACCTAGCCACCTGGTGTGAACGCTACATCGATCAACAGGGAGTTTCACACGCTTTTGCATGTTCGTCTACATGCAGATTTTCCCCCCAAAATGCACGTCTAAACGCGTAATTAAAAGTGAGAACGCAACGCCACTTTTACGTTTTTGGTTCAAATCGTTACCGTCTAAACGTAGCTCGAAACATTTCTTTGTCTTCCTGCATTTGCTGCTGAAAACTCACCCCATGTCTCCTGTTCCAGAGAATCCATGGCGCTGTGATTGTGCGCTGGGCTGGCTGAGAACCTGGATCAGCGAAGACGGCCAGCGTCTCCTGAGTTCTGCAGAACAGCGTCGTCTGATGTGTTCAGAACCGCCCCGCCTCTCGCACCTCAGCCTGGTGGAGGTGGCCCCCAACAGCCTGGTCTGCATCCCCCCGGTGGTGCAGCTCGAGCCCAGCCACCTGACCGTACGGTTGGGGGAGAGCCTCAGAGTCTCCTGCCAAGCCTCGGGATACCCTCAACCGCAGGTCACCTGGAAGAAAGCATCCCACGGCAAAGCCCAGCTGTCACCCCGAGGCCTTGTTCAAGAACTGGGACCTAATGGCGAGCTGTTCAGGCCTGGAGCTGGAGGAGTAGTGACGGCCTTGCCCAGTAGCAGTAAGACCAAAGTCGTTGGCGTTGGAGGGGTTGGAGGTATCAACGGGCTTGTACGTGGCACTGAGGAAGGAGGTGAGAGGGACAGCTTCGACCCAGACACAGGCAGCGGCATGTTATTCCTCAGTAATGTGACAGTGGCGCATGCAGGTCGCTACGAATGTGAAGCCTGGAACCCTGGTGGTGTAGCTAAAGTTACCTTTCATCTGGCTGTGAACATGTCCTCTTCCTCATATTCATCCCAGTTCTGGCCTCGCCTCAACACACACTCTTTTGTCTCATCCTCGTCCAACTCCTTCTATCAGCCAGAGGTTCTGGATGTGAGTCAGGAGCCTCTGTATGAACAGGACAGCATGGATTTTAACGCTCTGGGTCCTGCCACGCAGACCGCCATCGCTGTTGGCATCTCCTTGCTGGCTCTCACTGCTGTGCTCCTGTTAATTATGATCTACACTCGCCACCAGCAGTACCAGAAGGAAGAAGGTGGTTGCTATTGTTCAAGCA
The DNA here is from genome assembly GCA_037367295.1 of Apogon hyalosoma. NCBI lineage: Eukaryota > Metazoa > Chordata > Actinopteri > Kurtiformes > Apogonidae > Apogon > Apogon hyalosoma. Next base: position 31,704,884 of record JAPQRP010000011.1, on the reverse strand, counting down.
AGGAGGAGAGCATCCTCTATGTGAACGACTACTCTGATGGACCCACTACTTTCGCGCAGCTGGAGGAGTATCGCGACGACCACGGCCACGAGATGTACGTACTCAACCGAGCCAAGCCGGTGCTGGGACCGGGCTCCTCCAGATGTCCCATGATCAGCGGGTTTGTCCAGCAGAAGGGTATAAAGGAGGCTCTTCTAGATCATGAAATGGTGCAGACACTGACCAGATCAGGGGGGATGGGGATTCGTAGAAACCCAGGAGATGGTGGGGAGGGACCCCTAACAACAGACCCAGAGGAGCTTTTCCTTAGTCAGAGTCTCCTTTTCGGATCACAGGTTGCCTACGAGATCCACTGCTAAAAGGTTAAAGAGCCTGAGTATAAAATTTTATGTGGATGGACTGAATTAAAGACATTAAATGAAATTACCTTGAAGAGGTGATTTGAAGCGTCAGATTGTTATCTTCATAGGAATGAAGAATGTCAGAATGTCAAGGTAGGAATGGAAGAAACCTCACAGGAGCTTTTAGAGAGCCTTATCTGATTGATTGTTTAACTTTAGGATGGTCCAGAGACACAAATTGTAACAAAAAAAAAAAAATTAAGTGGAAAACATTTGAAACACACAATTCTCAAGTCTCTAAAATCAACCCTTTAACAATGTCTAACCTTATCAGAAATGGTTACTATGACATTTCAAGCAAATCCTCACCAGAGGCTAAAAATGTGCAGCAGATAGCGGCAACGACATTAACACGGATTACTGTAAAACAGCAATTAATGTTTTGTACTTTTTTTTCCTTTCAGTTTTGTGTGTTGTGTCTGTGTTTTGTGTAAATATACTGGAAGCTCATTTTCACTGTGAAGTACAGCTGTTTTGTGCACTTTGTTGCAGATCCCGTTAGAATTAGACCCTAACAATCCTCTTACTGAGACTGCATTATCATTATCTATATGAGTGGGGGTGGGTGGGTGGATTTGTTAAAAGAGGTTCGTTCTGAATGCAACAACGAGACTTTTTTTCTACCATTTCTACCATTTCATTGTGTTCCTTGATGTTAACATGCCCTTTTCTACTGTTTGTTGCAGCAGTAGAGCATGGATACAACATTTCCATGGTCGAAAACTGAATCACTGGTGAACTCAATTCAGCCTGTAACAATCATTCCGCTGTGAATATTGTACATTTTGTCTTTGGTTTCTACATACAGTAATAAATGGTATTTTAAAAGATTCACTGTGTCTTTTCTAGCAAGGTCAAATGGTTTATTTAATGCAGCTGTTGATGCTGATTATATAGTCAAATCCTATTTCTTCTGTCTGCTTTTTCTTTCCTGTAGCTCCTGAGTTGAGCTGTGAATCTGAAAGATGCGTTTTTACAGGAAGACTGTGGCATTCAGTCACTGTGTAGAGGTCAGTCTATGAAATGTCCACAGTTCATTAAGTCTCTTTTTTTTTTTTTTTCCCCTCTACCACTTAGCATTTCTATATCAGGTGGGTTTTCAGAGCTCCTTCTGCACTGAGATGGTATAGTGCTATTGGAAAAGTTCTTTAAAACACCAAATAACCTGGTCTTCACTGCAGGATCAAGACTTGTATTGATTCTCAATTTTAGAAAGTCAATAATCTTTTCAAATAGCAGCTATTTTGGCTTTTATTGCTGTCAACCTTAAAAAAAAAATGCCTCAGATGTTTCATGAAAGCTCAAAAAGTAACATGACTAAAGAACATTTTTACACTTCGATTTTTTCACAGGACATGGACAATCACTGCGACAGATATGTTCTGTATAGAAGCACAGGGTGAAATTGCATTTTAGGAACAGCCAAGAAAAGACAATTCCGCAATTTTTCCAGTCTTTGCAATCGTTAGGCTGAAGAATTCTGATCTCATCTTTGTACTTAGTGTGTAAACATAAAACAAATGTTCATCTAATCGCTATGTTCTCAAGTAGAGAGCACATTTGCATATTTTTTAAAATAATGAACTGTACTCCCTTAAAACAGATGCCTTTCACTGATATTTCTGTGAAAACTTAGCAGTGAATTGTAGATCACTCTATAAGCTTCAACAGCAGCAGCTTCAGTACAGACGGCCGAGCTAATACCAAAAGTAGAACATTTCCCAAAGCCTGAAAAACAGAAAAAGAAAACAGACATGTCCAAAGTCCATCACCGCGCCTCTTTGTCAGCACTGAAGATGTATTATGCATCAAATCTCACACAATAAAATATGAAATACTATTATTCCACTGTCCCATGAGGCAAATAGATGTCCTTTATAGATTTCTTTTCCGCCTACTGTGATGCAGCGTCATTACATGTCCGCCTGCAGTGGTTGTCATGGTCTTCGGCGGATGTGGTACATATAAGTAAACAGACTAACGTTGCTTTTTCAGTCTCCCTCACAGTAGGTGGACAAAAAGACTTAAAGACGTTCAAAATGTTCAGTATCGCGGCTGAAAATGGGATACGTGTGCAGCTTTTGTCCGGTTCCAGAGCCCGGGTGTCTCATTTCTCGCTGTATGTTCGGTGTGACTAGGAAAACACTCCGAATTCTTAACTGTTCCTTTCGTTTGTATACACCACGTCTAATCACTCCAGATTATTTTCGCGGATCCCCACCAGCATACCTGCAGGCGTGTGCTGCTGATTGGAGATTTTCATAATTGATTTAACAGCCAGAAAAATATGCAAAAATAATTCAAATGATAGCTGTAATGTGGAAATCAATGTCTTAGCACCCTGCCGGTATTGCTGTTGGATCTGGTAAGAGCACCTCATTAAGGCTCCGGTCAGACAGCAGATCTTAACGCACAATTCCAATCCAATTTTTTTTGTGCGCTCATTCATATTACACATTAAATGCGACCTCTATCAGTTTTGCATGTGAACTGAATGCGACTCTGAAGTGACCCGCATGCGCAAAAGAGGTCCTTAATGAAATACGTGACCGCACAGGCACGCACTGCGTTTACAGAAGTGAATGGCTGTTTCTCAATACACATTTTTGTCTGTTCTTCTGTTATTGTGTTCTCGTGAAATGTCATCAGTCACGGCCCGAGTACTGTTCCAATTGCAAGTCCGCATAAACCAAGAATGCATGGGATACCCCCATGTTGTTCTTGTCAGCTAGCTTAAACCAAGGATGTACTGGTTGGTGACTCATGTAGACCTGGCTGGGAAATAATTCCCAAGATGCAGTTCGTAGCGGCCCGGCCGTGAGCAACTGTGCCCTGCTGAACCGACGAAATGCATTACAGTTCTGGAAAATATACAGAATGTGTAAATGACATGTATTCTCTATAGCGTGCGTTTTCTAGAGTTGTTTACATTGCGGATTTCGTCGTTTTATTCAGATTTTGGATATTTTTGAACACTCAAAGGCTGTCAAATGGCACTTGTAAATACTAGTACAAATGTGTTGAAATCAAATCGAATGACACTGTGGGGATTTGAAGGAAATACGTTGACAGAAATACAGCAGAGACAGGGAGGACAGTTCACAAGTACGCAGCCGTTCAATTACAGAGAGACTTGTGTTCTTAGGAACTCCGTTCTCTGGGACCGTTCTTACCAAGACTGTACTCGCCAAGTTCACAAGGCCGTACTCTGCGGGCTTGATTTTGAGAAAAAGCAAATGTCTTTCCTGCCGCTCCTCCTCCTGGGACGCAGAATTGTATTGTTTGTCGCATTTCAATGATGTAAAGGTCGGATAAATGCGACCTGGTCGTTCAGACTGAAGTCACGCTGCAAAATATCGGATACACATCAGATTTAGGACCACGTATGAACGTGGCCTGGGTTGGATTTGAAAAAACTGGATTTGTGCTGTTCAAACTGTCTTTAATAGATTGGATGCAGGTCACATATGGGCAAAAAAACTTGGATTTGCTCCACATTTGCCTGCAGTCTGAACATAACCTAAGAAGCACAGCATATGTTTTTGATGAGAAACACAGAGGACATTGTAATGGAAATATGCAAGGAGAACAGGGAGATTAGTCCGTTTATTTTCACATCTGAATGGTTATTATGATTCTGACATGGATTACAATTTAGTAAAACCATCTAGGACATTAGTTCCACATGATGGTATTAATCCTTTATAGAGCACTCATAGAAATACTCTGAAATTCAAAAATTCAACTTTAGTTTGTTATTGGAGGACACAGGCTAACAAAACTTTATTATTTTTGTGAAATTTTGTATTTTTTTTATTATTATGTACAAAAATAAGGTCAATGAAGTTATCATATTTGGTTCCTTACTCTCGAGTGGCAAAAAAAAAAAAAAATCCAAGGAGCCAAATCCAAAAAAATCCAAGAAGTATATATATGTATATGAAAAATACAAGAAAAACACACGTAAAGTGAAAGGAACATGTATTTTAGAACATTAGACCAGCATAAGTGCTGATCCAGACCCCTGTCAACACACACATTATCCCTTTGAACATCATTCCTTACATTAGTACCATTATTTCATGGTACGGAACAAAGCAGTGGAAAGAGGTGATTGACACGCACATCCAGGTGTTGAAAGGTGTGCAGGATCCCAAAATAGAACAGCAGATGAAAAAATGAAATAAGGTCCGCATAGCCTGTGACCTCCCAAAAACGTATTCACCATTTTGCTCGGATTTAAAGTAACGTGATCACTATATTTACGAATTTGCATGAATTCAGGGTAATTTGATCATTGTATTTGTATGCATTCGCTTGAACTCAAAGTAACTTGATCACTGTATTTATATTAACTAAGAAATTTGATTATTGAACTTATATGAATTATCGTGCATTTGTTTGAGATAGTATGAGATGTTTTGCATCGCCTGTCACGTGATATTGTTATCAAGTGCTCTCTACAAACAGCTGTGTGACATTATCTGGCCTAAGTCTGACGAAGGGCGTTAAACCAAAATGTCACTTTTGGTGAATACATTTTTGGGAGCTCACGGGTTGTGCGGACCTTATTTCATTTTTTCACCCAACAAAGCAGGTCCACTCACTGTTCATGCAGAGGTGGACCTTGTAGACCCTGTAGCCCACACTGGACCTGAGATTGTTGACTCACTGTCCTCACTGTAACTGTCTTGTAATGTGTGTGGAAATTACCAAAAAAAAAAAAAAGTAACTTGCCCGATAAAGGGTTAACATATCAATTCGATTAATGAAAAAGAAAATGAAAAAGAAAAAGAATCTGGCAAAGACGTTGCAGCATAGCACAATTATATTACATATTCACACAGCAGAGAAAGTGGATGCATTCTGATTTTTTTTTTTTTGCATCAATCAGGTTCCCGTTTCCTATTTCATACTGGAAGTTGCCCGTGATACCATCAATCAACATGAGGAGCGAGGACACAGCACAGAAAGGGAAGAGATCACGGCTGTCATACCGACGCTGTTTTTTTCCTTCTTTTTAAGGATCTGTTCTCATCTTTCCTCGAAGTTGGTTTAAAACGAGGGAATGGATTTTTGTATGAGGTCAAATATGAGATATCCAGGACTGAATTATTGATGCATCTCTACCTGGCCTCCACAAAGGCCTTTCTCGGATGGAGGGTTTCGCACAAAATCTTTTCTAACGTTTAGTGCCACTAATATCCTGTGCTCTTGCTTCCGAGTTCTCGCAATTTGTGTTGGATAAATGCTAGTCGGTTAAATTACGATTAGAAAAAAAAGAAGAAAGAAAAAGTGAGCTCAGTATAGTCATTTCTTATTTACCTGTTCTGTTGAAATAAAATATATATCAAAGCAGGAATCTAAAGAAAGAAATGCCTTTGAGCGTCTACATCGCCAACAGTAAGCAAATTAAGCTAGAAGCGGCAATCAGGCCCCTTGTGTGTTGAATCGGCAGATAATTATATGTTTTTGAAGGTACTGTTTGATTACAATTCCCTAAAGAAAGAACAGTTTTCAGTTGATTGTAGGTCTGAATGAACAGCAGGAGTTCTCGCCTATATACTATACGACTAAGAGGTAGAAAATCAATACAAGCCAAACTACATATTTCTTAAATCAACACGGCACCTATCAAATAAACGACAAAAACACAAATATCAAAGCACCCCCCCCCTCTCTCTCTTCCCATTGCAGAAGCCTCTGGGGTTAGTTAAATCCTGAGGAGAGGGGGGAAAAAAATGTCAATGACTCACGCTGAACTTGAGTGTTTTGCTTGATATGTGCAGAGCAATTTCAGCTCTTACCCTTATGTTTTCTCTTCTAATGGTCCTGAACACTTCACAACATCACAGTAATTGGTCACCTGTGGAAAAGGGTGTTCGGGAGCGAGTGCAAAAACATCTAGGCTAATGAAATGCCTGCCGGTGTGTAGTGTATATGTACTTTTCTATCATCAGAGTGTTGACTGCAGTGACTGTGCTGCTTTAGTAAAACCGGCTGCAAACGCACTATTCCTCTTTCGTCCCTATCAGTAACTGTAAAGAACAACACATCCTCACACCTGAATGACAGAAAAGGATTTCGAATCATTTATTACAGTATTTATGGAATGAACTGTGAAAGATCTTCTCACATGAAATGACCCCTTCTTCCAATATCTTTTAAGGTGTTGTATATTATGAAAGAAAAATGCCACACTGCAAAAATCCAAATCTTACCAAGTGTATTTTTCTCATTTCTAGTCCAAATATCTCATCACACTTAAAATAAGACATAATCACCTAAAGAGGAACTTTTCAGTGAGATATAAGAACTTATTTGTAGACGATAGATCTGGAAACTCTTATTTCAAGAAATCTCACCAAGATAATTTTCACTCAGTTTCCATTGGCAGATTTTTTTTTTTTTTTTTTGCTTAATTCAAGCAAAAAAACTGAAAAAGAAAGAAGAAGAAGAAGAAATTGCACTGCATTAGAGAAGGCTTGTAGCATAGGCAAAAGAAAGAAAGAAAGAAAGAAAGAAAGAAAGAAAGAAACAAACAAACAAACAAACAAACAAAGTCAAATGCTATGTAACACTGGTCTACAAGTAAAATAAATAAAATAAGAATAAAAGTAATGAAATTTTACCACATCAGTGTCATTTCATTTCATTCATTTCATTTCAGTGTCATTTCATTATCAGTGTCGCTGATGAAGAAAAATCAAATCAAAAATGTCGGTTGGCTGAAATTTCCAAGATACAGTCTGGGGTCAAAATGTAAAATTCGAGAATTAACAAGAGAATGGGTTTAACTCGGAGCTGCCAGATCTACTTCAAAATACTGTCTGCACGTTATAAACATCCACTTTACAGGTTCTATCAGTGGAAGATTTGTAAATCTATTGTATAAATGTACATACACCAACCTGTAAGAACACTTTATCATAGACCTTGAAAACATCAGCAAACCAGTACTTTTGTCATTTATTTTCCAATGTATCTAATTAAAATACGTAACAATTAGCACATTTAATCTCTGAGGCAGACAAAAAAATAAATAAATAAATAAAATTGTAGACCTGAGTATTCTCACTCCCTACTCATAACAGACTTATCTGTCAGACCGTTTTGATATACGGTACCTTTTTTCAGTGTAGATGGGAGCGATGGTTTTGTAACATGTGGGTTGTCAATACCATAGTTATGGTTTGGTCAGACTAAGGAATAAACACTACTTGGATAGAATTATGGGAGTGGAGGTTAAAGGACCAGCTATACAACGACAGAAGAAGAAACATATGAGTAAACACTGTACGAAACAGGCCACAAACCCTGCTCTCCTGTATGTAAGTTCATGAACTCCAGTCTGTTGCCATGACCACACCAGACACCTACCAAGGTTTTCGTCCATTTAACCACATGTGGTCGATTTCCAACATCTATAGACTCGAGCTGGGAATTGAAAAATATTTCCTGGTATTGAAAAGACACAGCAAGGGGTCATGAAGTGAGAACAAAAGCAAAATAACTTTTTTTTTTGTAAAATATGGCACTTTTTTCTGCTTTATTAGTGTATTTAATTTATATTATTTATTGCTTTTATCTCTTTACACTTACTGTCCTTTATTTTCCTTTTCGTTTCTTTTTTTTTTGCCAGTGTTTTTGTACGCAACTGAGCTATTATGACCAAGTAATTCCCTTGTGGATCAATAAAGTTTGTCTCAGGCTGCGTTCAGACAGCAGGTCTTAATGCACAATTCGGATTTTTGGGTGAAATCTGATTTTTTGTATGCTCCATTCATATTACACATTAAATGCGACTTCTATCAGTTTTAAGTATGAAGTGAATGCGACCCTGTGCAAAAGAGGTCCTGATGTAATACATGACCACGCAGACATGCACTGTGTTTATGGAAGTAAATTGTTTTTTCCCGCCGCTCCTCCTCCTGGGACGTAGAATTGTGATGTTTGTCGCATTTCAATGATGCAAAAGGTCAGATAAATGCGACCTGGCTGTTCAGACTGAAGTCACGCTGCAAAATATCAAATAAATATCGGATTTAGGACCACATATGAAAATGGCCTGGGTTGGATTTGTGCCGTTCAAACTGTCTTTAACAGATCGAATACAGGTCACATATGAGAAAAAAAAAAAAAATCAGATTTGGGCCACATTTGCCTGCAGTCTGAACATAACCTTCACAGCCTTCTAAGTCTAAGTTTTCCATAAACATTTCCAAAATATGTATTAAATAGTCTGTGTAGGCTGTATTAATGCATTAACCCATAAAGACCCAAACATCCACCGTCGACCAAAACCATCTACTGATCTAAACTGTTTAATACCTGCTGATCCATTAATTCTATCAATACATGTAAATAATTGGTGTAAAATGCAGTTTGTCGTCTTTTCATGGTCATCAGATATGACCCATTTGGATGTTACCATGGAAACGCCGTCATCTTCTACAACATCGATTCACCGGTAAAACCCATGGAGTGGTGGACGGACACACTATAATTATGTTTAGTTAATGATCGATTTTGCTGAAAAAGTCACCTTTTTGTCAGTTTTCTCTGTTTTTGATAGAAAAATCATCAACTTTAACCTAAGCTTTTATGAAGATCTACACGGTCAGTAAACTAAATATAGTAAGCAAGTAAAGTTTATTTATAAAGCGCTTTTCATGGACAAAAATCCCAAAGCGCTGTACATAAAATGGGTGCAATAAAACAACATAAGAATAATTTCATAAAATAAATAAAAAGATAAATCCATATAGGAAATAATAGGATATATACAAATATAGGACAATACCTTATGTTCATTGAAAAAAATGCAAAATACAGAGGCTAATGTCACAATAAATGGTAATAAATCACTTAGGAAAAGTGAAATATAGAGAAAAAAAATTTTTGGAACGGCCATAAAAGTAACACTGGGTCTTTATGGGTTAAATAGGTTTATTAAAAATATCTAATTCAAAACTAGTAATTTTACTTAGATTTAAGAACAAAACCAATCTGTTAACCAGCTGTGGGTGGAGCTGATATAAGACGTGACATGCACTATGACGTACACACAAAGTACAGTATACAAATAAAGTTCAGATAGAAATACAGCATGAACACTGGTCTCCGATGGCATAAGTCCACAAAATTTGTTGTTCTGAAATATCCATCCTCCACCTTCTCAGAAATGTCTCTAACAACATTCCAAGGCCAATGCATGGATAGACATCACTGACTTTTTTTTTTTTTTTTTTTACATGCATATAACCAAACAACCTCTACATAAATATAAGCACAGGTGGGTTTTTTTAAGCCCCTTTGCAAATCGACCTATATTGTCGTTTCCCTGGTGAAAGTCGGCTGGTAAAGGAAGTGGAATCTGCAGTTGAAATGATAATCTCACTACTGTGTGTGTGTGTTCATTCCTCACCGTCGCCGTGGCAGGTTTCCTCCCATCATCTCTCAGCAGGCGAATGTCATATAGTGAAATGTGAAAAGGATTGCAGACCTTGGCAGCAGTTGTGATAACTGCGAAGTATCCGGTGATTCAACACTTCGCAGCGCTACATTTCCTTTACTCCACTCACTCTAATGCTGACACAAGACATAAATGAACCATGCAGACAAACAATTAAAATTTTATTAAAGGTTAACTAGGAAATCCGTGGCTTTCTTTGGAATACGGCTGCATAGAGGCACACAATGCAATAGCTAGATTGAAAACCTTAAATGTTAAAGGGAAAGTTTAGCAGCCTTTTTGATTGATGGGTTTTAGAATGTTTAACAGATTTCACAAAGCCAAGGGGGGAATTGTCTCATTGTGTATAGCACTATGCAACCCTGCGGTAGAGGGAAATAAATGAGACAGCACTGCACAGCACAATTTCATAATGGTTTTAGGTCTTAAAGGTGGAGCAGATGATTCTATTCCAACATACTTTGGTCTAATTCAGTGAATATCTCGTCACGTTTTTTTTGTAGAACAGCCCTTGTGCTGTAAATGGTTAGAAAAAAAACAAAACAAAGTGGCTTTGGCCCAGCTTTGACAGATGGGAGATGTTAAAGAATTGCAGCAGAGCCTACAAAGAGTGGTGTTTGTCTTACAAACAGGCTATCGTCCAGCTGTGCACTCCTGTTTCGGTGGTAACAGTTTGAAGAAGGCCTTGTGCACAAAGCCAGAAAAAGCTATTAGGAAATGAAGTGGTCTGCACAGAGGCCTGACCTCAACCCCATGCAGCATCTCTGGGATGATTCACAGCACTGCAAATTCTGCTATATCACCAGCGAGATTAAATAGTATATTTTGAGGGTGGTTTTCACTAGGAAATCATATTGAAGACAACAAATAGGTGTAGCTGTGCTCTCAGAAAACATATATTATTTTTGACATCAACAACTCCACCTAGATTTTCTAAAATAAAAAAAAAAAAAAAAAAAAAAAAAAATTGGTGCCAGGCCCAACAAACCCTACCCCCCGTAAACGTTTTACATGATTTTCCCTATTGCTTATCATTGCGAAAACACATTTTTGGTGACCTTTGACCTTTGACCTACATTCACCAAAATTTATCAGGATCTATTCTGGACCACCTCGCACCTTTCCTGAAAATTTCATGGAAATTAGTCCAGTATTTTTTGCGTAAAGTTGCTGACAAATAAACACACAAACAGACAAACAGATTTTTCATTTATTGTAAAATGTGTTTCAGTCAAAATGTACAGTGTGAATAATTCCATCATTTACTCAAAGTAGCTGGAGGGAGTGAGAAGCCTTTTTAGTTTTTGCAGCTTTTCTGATGTTTTTAATTTAGAAGTTTCATTAATTTGCATGATTTTCTTCATAGAGTTAATGGAAAGAGTTAAGAGTAGGCATTGTGTTATGTCTGGGTGTCCCTTAGGCTACAAACACAGCACTATTTTCACTGATAACACCAAAAGCTGTAGCCTGTTCAACATCTGCATCGAAATTAAATGAGACACATGTTTACTTTATCAAACTTTCTGCAAATGAGTGACAAGTTCATTTAACCTGTGTTAAGAACTACAGTGCATTGAGGAAACTCTGGGTTCAATATAAAATAAATACAACTTCTGGGAGGAGGATTTTACTAATAGTTAATGACAGCAATATTCACAAGTCATGTTCATCACACTATGAGCATCATTAGCCAAAATGAGAAGAGATGCACAAACATAGATGTAGGATGCTTTCATTATTGTGAGAAATTAATTGCAGTCAGACAGCCTAGACCTGCCTGTCCCAAAATCAAAAGCGGACACAGAGCTCTTTTTATTAGTCACCAATTGTCAGAGAACAGTGCACAACAGTAATATATGTGTTAATCAAAACATTACTGACCTCGTCAAAGCCGTGTGCAATGCAGAAAAGACGCCTCATTTGGAATAGATGTAACAAGATGTTAATAATGAAAAAAAAAAAAAAAAAGGCAGTAAGACAAAACTGACATGAAAGACCCAAGAGGAAAAATAAATGAGGAGAAGAAAACCCTGTAAAAGACATAACAAAATGAAAATTAAGTGAAAAAGGGACCTTGAGACATAGTTATTGAGAGCAAAAAAGGTAGTCAGTTACTTGACAGTGATACAAGTGATTATTTACACTATTTTACTATTATACGGTATGTTTTGATATTCCAGCAAAGGACGTTTATTTTGCCTATGGGAGAAAATGTAGACATTATGGTGATTTGTGACATACACCGATCAGCCATATGCAAGGCACGTTTATTTGTGTAGCACTATTCATACACAGGGTAACTCAAAGTGCTTTACAAAGGCATAAAATAAATAAATAAATAAATAAATAAATCACAGAAGAATAAAAGACATTAGAAATCACAAAAAAGGTAAAATAATAATAATAATAATAATAATAAACATTAAAATCATCAGAGACAAAATGTGCTTTTAAAATGCATTCACAGAGTGAAATACATACATTAATTATATTAAACCATACATTAAAATTAACAT
>JAPQRP010000011.1:31681924-31692392 GCA_037367295.1 Apogon hyalosoma | reverse complement strand
CTGTCACTGATCCAACTCCATGGGTTTTACTGGTGAATCAATGTTGTAGAAGAGGACGGTGTTTCCACGGTAACTACAGAGCCTCTGAACGTCCAAATAGGTCACATCTGATGACCATGAAAAGATGAATCACTGTATTTTACACCAATTATTTCCATGTATTGATAGGATTAGTGGATCAGCAGGTATTAAATAGCTCAGATCAGTGGGTGGTTTTGGTAGATGGTGGATGTTTGGGTCTTATGGGTTAATATTGTAGGGTTGCTGTTCAATTTATTTTTTACAAAAACTCCACTTTGTTGGAGTTTGTTGCTCCTATACTGAATCTTAAACTCATATCATCACGTGTGAGTTCAAGATCCCATTTAAAAAGTATTGAAGCTTCTTCACTTCTTGAAAAAGAAAAATACAAAGACCTTACCCTGACTGTTATTAAATCAGCACAGAGATTCAGCTGTGACCTTTAGAGGAGAAACCTGGGGCGCGATTCTTATGTAACCTAGAACACTTTTTTGTTTTATGTACCTCTTGGAGGGCAGTTTCATATCAGTCAGAAAACTTAAGTACACCCTGAGGTTGTACATTGTGATAAATGCTGACACACAATGGCTATGCCTAGTTTAAACCAATTTCGGTGGTGGGTGAAATCAGTTATTCCAGACAAAGTATTAGAGGCAAACCCCATTACTGCTCTGAGGTGCAATGGTCTTGCCCTTTCTCTTGCACTTTGCACAGTGGATGTGCTGTTCAGGTCGACGGACTCAGTTTCACACTGCAGCTTAGTGTTTACAAAGATGTGTGTAGTCAGATGCATCAGAACAGGTACATATACAATGTATTCGGCCGGCACAATATGAGGAAAAACATCGTTCTGTGCTGTGTTTCAATGATATGACGTGCAATAACCTCACAGTTGCCACCAAATTGACACCAGTAAATGTGAGGGGAGCTGACTGCTGGTTACAGGGCTTCATCTGATTGGTCACATGAGGTGAATCCAGGACCTGTGTATCCATTAATTTGTTCATGTTGAGTGTGAATGCATGATGTAAATCAGTGGTTCTCAAACTTTTTATAATGGAATACCCATTGAAATACTCACTTGACCTTCACAATGTGCACACTCCATTTAAGGCGGCCATTTACATCTTTTTTCCCAAGTGACTTTGACATAATTGTCCAAGTTTTAGTGGATGGCTCTGTTAATATAATTATTTTTTTTATTTATTTATTTTTTTTTACATAAAATGACAGTATGTGTTGAAAAAAATTAAACAGCAACATATCATTCCAGAGACAAATGTTAATGGTGGAATGAAACCACTGGTCATGGTGAGAGAGAGATGTTTTTGTAGGGTTATTCATATGCAGTCAATCAGTGGTTCTCAAGCTTTTTTTTACAGTGGAGTGCCAAATGAAATATTCTTTTTTTTTTTTAGCCAAGTACCCCCAACTCTGGCTTCAGCATTTTTGATTGAAAAAATGAGACAAAATTTGCTCCTGAGCCAAAGGTGTCTGTTTATATTTTCAAAACTTTGCAAACACACAACATATACTTCACTGTAATCACATTTTTTAAAGTAAATTTTGTATGCAAAATATAAACTGAAAAGTGCCCCCTGTCATTGATAAGAAAAATGAATAGATTGGTCATTAATTAATAAACGAATCTGTCATCAACAAAAAATAATTACTTAGCTACACAAATAAACTCATTTTGAATAATATAAAATAGAAATATTCTGCAAATGTTATCAAAGCTTTAACAAGATGACTGACAATAAAACTATTATATAAATGTATTTATTATGTTTTATATTTCAGAATTAATTTTCATTATTTATTTTTTATTCAGAACATGATGACTTATTTAATGTATTTTTACAAAAACATTTCAGAAGTTTGCGGCTAAAAATAGCAAAAGCAAGTCAGTTGCGTGGAATTGGTATGGCCCCGAAGTTTCCAATGACGACCAAACCGTTCCTCGCTGCAAACTCAGCCTGAAGGCGGTATCAGTCAAAGACAAAAGCACAACCAACTTATTCCAGCTCCTCGAACATCATCAAATGCCAGAGTGGGAGCAGTGTGTTGCATTGCCTGCTGCACACGAAAGCGGCATGCTGGATAAAGCGCCACCACCGGCCTGAATCCAAATCAAAAATCGAGTTTTCAGAGTAAAAAAATCTGGATTTTATTTTTGTCCAAAATCGTGCAGCCCTACCTGTTCCTCTGCATCCCAAAGGCGCTTTGATAAACTAATATCTTATGACTGTGGAGGCCGTTTTTTGTACTCATTCAAGCGTTAAGGAAACTAGTTTTAGATAATGTGAGCATTGTAACATCAGACATTATCCTGTTGGAAGCAGGGGACAGTGTGGCCCTAAAGAGTTGGATGTGGTCTGCAATAATCCCCAGGTATGATGTGGGGTTTGAACAGCGCTCAGTCAGTAGCCTATTAAGGAGCCTCAAGTATCCAAGAAGAAAAATCCCTCACATCATTACACCATCAGCAGCCTGAACCATCTATACAAGGCAGGATGGATCCGTGCTTTCATGTTGTTTATGCCAAGAGCTGCAGCAGTAATCAAAATTCATTAGATCAGGCAGCATCTTCCATTGGTCAGTTTTCAGGAGTAAATTGTAGAGTGGTTCATGGTTTGGTCTCCTGCTGCTGTAGTCCATCTGTGTATTCAGAAGTGTTCTACTTGGAACCGGTGGTTGTTTGAGTTGTTGCCTTTCAATCAACATGAACCAGCCTTGTCACTCTTCTCTCACCTCTGGCATCAACAGGATACCGTTACCCAGTCAGCTGCTGCTTGCTGTATATTTCCTATTTCTCTAACTTTTCTCTGTGAACTTGAGCAATGGTTCTGTGTGAAAATCCCAACTCCATAGATTCTGAAATACTCCGAACAGGCTGTTCAGCCTTTTAATTTCAAATTTTATCGTCCAGCTTCGGGGCAAAGTCAAGGAAGGGTTAACATCTGGTCAAAAAAAAATTGAATTACAATAATCTACACCAATCTTATATTTTTGGGTAGGTAATTATTTATAATTTCAGGAAAACATATGTTGAAATGAGAAAAAAAAATTGTGGCAAAAACATTTGAGGAGTTTTAAGTGTGAATGTTTTGTGCCGTCATTCTAGGTTCATTTTTATAAACTCTCATAAATAAACTACATTTATGCCAAATACACTGATATTTGAACATTCTATTATTTATGTCATATTCTAAACACACAGTGTTTAAAATTAATAAATGCATATATCTATGCAAAATACATTTGAATATAATGTTAATATTATTTATATGTTATTAATATTGTAAAAAAATGTATATGATATTGATAATTGAAATAAAAAATGTTTAATTTGCTATTTACTATTGTTGTCCATCCGTGACGCTGCCATTTTTCTAAACTCTTGCTATTTAAGTATGATCAAGTATTTTTTTTTTCCTCCAATCAGTTATTAGGTTATAATATAGAGGGTTTAAGGTAACACTGAATAGGATGAAAATGTCAGTGGAACGTCACTTTGGGGAACTTTGTATTTCTTGCAAAAAATAGACATTAATTTTTTGTCCATCTGTGACGCAGTAGTTTTTCATATTTTTCATTCAAAAATATTTGAAACTGGCACTGGATCTTTATGGGTGAATACCTGTTGATCCACTAATCCTATCTATCCATGTAAATAATCGGTGTAAAATAGTTTGTCATCTTTTCATGGTCATCAGATGTGACCCATTTGGACGTTCAAAGGCTCTGTAGTTACCGTGGAAACACCGTCATCTTCTACAACATTGATTCACCAGTAAAATCCATGGAGTTGGATCAATGACAGTGGATGGAGACACTTGTTTTTACATTCAGTTTGCGATATCTTTGTTGAAAAAGTCACTCTTTCCTAATTTTTCTTTCTTTTGATATAATCAACTTCAAATTTACAGAGTTTTCATGAACATCTACATGTGATCTGTGAATTACATACAGGAAAATACATGATTTACACCAAAAAAAATGCAAAGTGCAAAGGATAATATAAAAAAGGTGGTAAATCAGTTAAGAAAGGTAGAAACAGAGGAAAAAAAAAAAATTTGAGAACTGCCACAAAAGTAGCACTGGGTCTTTGTGGGTTAAGTTGCTGCCATGTGATTGACCCATTTGATATTTACATTAACATGCAGATGAACAGATATACCTAATAAAGTGTCCAGTGTGCATGTCTAGTCTTTTTTCTGACTGCAAATTCATGAACATTTCTTTTAACCAGAATATTACCTCATAGGTTCCCACATTTTTACACACATAATCAAGGACTGAAAATATAATTTCTGTGCACATTCACAAGTGTATTTTAATCAATAATATATGAAAGTTAATTAATATCTAACAGTTCCTTTTTTTTTTTTTTTACATTTTCTTCAAATATTATAGGCAGTTGTATTTACTTTTATTAAAATATACTTCTTCAAGCTGTCATTCACTTTCAAGTGTTAAGGAAAACTGAACTGACGGGAATGTATAGTTTATGCTGTATTATCAGCTCATAAAAGAAGCTTTAATTACCGTGACAGTGTATTTCAGTTATTTACTCGATTCAGGTTTTTCCCTTTAAAGTTACTATGAAGATAAGAAAGCTGTGTACACTGAATGCACAACTTGCAAAACAGAAAGAGACGCATCCTTCACATGATAAGCAGAACAAAAAGCAGGATGATGGCACTTTGAAGTAAACGACTAAGACTTAGAAGAAACAGAAAAACCCTGCTGGGGCTTATCTTCTAAAGAAAAAAAAAAAAGCCCACATTACCCAAAACAGCATTTGTTTTTCCTTGATAAAAGCTTTTCAAAAGTGGTGAAGGTCATCTATTATCTAATGACTTTGTCAATGAGCTGATTTCTATTACCTTGAAGTATTTTTCAAATACTGTGATACTTTAGTTCCAAACTTAAGTCAAAATGCATAATTTTTCGTTGTTTCGGAAACAAAAGGTCAATCAACAGCACCCTGTGAAGTAAAAGACAACCCTGCTGCTAAGCTGAAGATAGGGTCTAACATTAAAAAAAGAAAAAAGTCCTACACAAACCAAACCCAGAAATTTACTCATTCATTTCTAAATATTCTGTCATTATTAAATGACTTTTAGAAAACATTTGGCGATGTTTACTCGATCATACAATTCCATGAGTTTTCCTGGTCTCCCAGTTCTAGATATGGACACGATGATACCAGTATTATCATAATTATGCAGAAATTCTCTGTTTTGGCCTTAGTTACTTAATCCTCTTCGCCTGCTGTGGAGCACAGGGCTTCAGTGAAACGTCTCCATCTAATGCGGTCACATGCAGTCTTCTTTGCCTCTTTCCATGAAGCGTTGGCGTGGGTAGGTCTTTTGTGACACCTCCTCTCCAAGACAATCGTGGCCTCCCTCTCTTTTTCTCTTCCCCTGGGGGTTCCAGTCAAATGCTTTTTTGGTGATGGATGTATGGGGCTTTCGGAAAGTGTGACCTATCCATCGCCACTTCCTTATTCTTACTGTAGTCTCAACTGGCTCTTGACCTGTTCTCTCCAGCAGAGCTTGATTGCTGATCTTGTGCGGCCACCAAATCCCTAAAATGTATCAATCTTGTGTTGGCAAAAGTCTGAAGCTTTTTGATGTTCATCTTTGAGACCCAAGTTTCGCATCTGTACAGGAGAATAGACTTGACGTTTGTTTCAAAGATCCGAAGTTTAGTTCTTCTAGTGATGTTCTTGGCCCTCCACACTGGCTTTGTGTGAATGCAGCTTTGGCTTTCCCTATGCGCCCCTCTGTATCCTTAGATGTCCCTCCATCATTACTGATGACACTCCCAAGGAAAGTGAAATCCTTTACTGTCTCCAGCTCTGTTCCTCCGCAGCACAAGGATCTGGCCTTTCCAACTGTTTTAACCTGCATCTCTTTTGTCTTAGTTGCATTGATTGACAGTCCCACTCGACTTGAGTTATGTTCCAGTTTCTGTATCTTCTCCCTCATCTGGCTGATGCTGTGGCTCAGGAGGACGAGGTCGTCTGCGAAGTCGAGGTCATCTAACATGTCCGTCAATGTCCACTGTATCCCTGTCCTTCCTTCCTTTGTGGTTTCCCTCATGACCCAGTCGAGTGCGGTTATGAAGAGCAGTGGGCTTAACAGGCATCCCTGTCTCACTCCAGTGGTCATGTTGAAGGGTTCTGTCAGATCGCCTTCATGGGATACTTGGGCCTGGAAGTTTGTGTAGAAAACTTTAATCATGCTGATGATCTTTGTGGGTATTTCATAGGGGGCAAGGATGTTCCAGAGTGTGTTCCTGTCGACTGAGTCAAAGGCCTTCTCGTAATCAATAAAGACAGCATACAGTTGTGAGTTTTGGCCATTTGTATTTATTTGTCTCAGTGCAAAAGGGAATGCTTTATAAATTTTTAACATAGAAAAATGAAAGAAAATCAACCATTTTCTGTAAGAAAATTCAATTACATCATGTGTGACAAGATGCTGCTTTCAGTGTCGGTGGTGGCATGTGAATTGCTGTATCAGTAGCCCAAACAGATGGCTACAAGGGGACTTTTGGTAGCCCATCTTGTCTTTATCTGTAGAGAAGAGGAAGGGATCAAGGGATTAATATCACAGAAACATAAAATAACATGGCCTTCCTACCCAGTTGCCAACCTAAAAAAAAAATTCAATATCACCGTTTTCTAGCACAGCAATATCTGTTATCAACAGAAGGGACTCAAATCTATTCTATCAGTTTCCTGAGGCTATTCCACAGGGAATGAAATGAGGAACTGGGCTGAACAGTAAATATGATGACATAAATATGAGGCAGCACCCACAGGGCTTGGAGCCATTTCTTATTTTACAGCCATACACCAATATATGAAAAAAGATTTGTATTTAGTGTGCATGCCCATCTATTTGGTTCACAAAATGTTATTGTCCATTGAGAGGAGTTTAGGTTATACATGCAGATGCATGACACAGGTTTGGGTATTGGTTCTAGTATTAGTTCTTCAGTTAAATTGTGATTCAGAGGCTCTACTTGTTCAAAAAACAAAACCATCTGTTTTGGTGTCTTTTAAAGATGATTTACAATGGCAGCCATGGGCTTTCGACTGCACTGTGACTTAGATCAGATAAAGTATTGTCAAATAAAGACTGGTCTATACACAGCAAAGATGTTTTCTCTATGCAACTTTAACCATAGTAAACACACTGGTTAAGTACAAACCTTCTGAGAGGTGGGGACACTGGAGGTTGCATGCACATCCTTTCTAACCAATGAAGTTCATCACAACCAGATGGAGGACAGTGTGAGCGAATAGAAAGTCAGCAAAGGCCCTTTCAGGAGAGACCGACAGGAACTCTCCTTTGTTCTGTGGGTTGATCTGGATACGCAGGCACACTGGGAAATGCAAGAAACATGAGGATCAACTTACTTTTCTTACACTTCCATTTTAAATAGGCTACAGCTAATTGTCCAAAGGTGAATTCAACAGGAATCCCTTTACATCACTTTCTCACTTTACTAACCATGCAGTTTAACACAATTAGTATCATATTAATCAACGTAATTGCCTAGTCTCATCCATTTGTTCAAGGAAAAGTCACTTCTAGTTATGCAAATACATGATTTGAGTACCATGAATTTGGTTGGCTTGACCCATTTTGAAACTGACTCCATACACAATCCATTGCCAGATGAGCAGCTACAACTATAAATGAATATGCAAAAGAAAAAAAAAAAAAAAAAAGCATAGTGATTATTTTTGATATACCGCAATTTCACTAGTCACAAATTTAGCAGGACTTTGTGATATTATGATTTCACCAAAAAAAAAAAGAAAGAAAAAAAAAAGAAAAGATAATGCTGTGATTTGTCAGTCCCACTTCAGAGCGTTCCTTTACATCTGGAGAATATGAGTTGTAGGTTGAGGCATCTCTGTAGCACAACAACACTATATAGATGATAATGGCTGGGGTATATTTTATCATTGTCACTAAACTGTGGCTCCTATGATTTCCTGTAGATACTGCACTTTGCAATATTAAGACGTCACTACCATAAGTAATAATAATAATACACCATATGTAAAAACAATAATAATACATTTTATTTGTATTGCGCTTTTCATGGTACTCAATACTTTACATACAGCAGATAAAAACATAAAGCAAATACATTGAAAATAGCTTAAAAAAAGCAGGTGCAAAAGGCAAGTATATGAATAAAACAGTTAGACATTAAAAGCAATCAGAAATAAAGGAGTTTTTAGTAAACCTAGTCACGACTAATGCAATGCAATATAACAGCTCTGTATCACTTTAACTCTCAGGTTTTTACTGTTTTACTGACTTTGTGGCTGCAGATGTGTTGCTGTTGTGAGGTTTTCCATTACATTTTACATTAGCACTATTAGTGGTGAAATTAGGTCAATCTAACAACTAACACTTTGTTGCATTCATTGGGGCAAGTGTAAAAACATGGCAAGTGAGTCCACAGTTCAAGCTATATCAGATATTTCCAGAAATACTTAATATATTCTGACATTTCTTTCGACAAACCCTGTAATTAGAAGCTAAGCTAGCTAGCTTACCTTGTGTTTGCACGCGCGTTCTCTTGCAACAACCGAGTCTCATATCGTCACCGAAATAACTTTATATACATACATAAAACATAATTTAAGAGCTACTTATCTTAAAATTATTTACCTGCAAGAATAAAAGACCCCACGCATGAGATGAAGCCGGACAGAAAGCTATTGAATGGGAAGGTGCCGACCAGGAGACAGTAGAGAAACTGCAGGGCTCCTGTCAGTAAGATGTACAACAAATATGCGTCCACCACCTTCAGCTTATTGGGCGTCGTGGTGGTGTACTCCTCCAGAAACCGAGAAATAACCGAGATCACTGAATTCGACATGGTTTCACGGTATAATTTGTCCGAAATTAGTCAATTGGCGACCTCTTCCTCAGTTGATAGAATGACGTGTCCACACCAACCGGAAGCTGGTGTCACAAAGAACAGATTCCGGTTGCTTCGAGGCGGAACGACAGTTTAGAAAATAATTGATTCATAGTAATTCATTTCTTAAAGTTCCACGAAATAACACCTCCAGTATTTTTTTTCTTTTAGCTAACTTAAATTTAGTTTTTACTAGTATAATAAATGTAAATATCTTGGAAAAACAATGTATATTTGTAAAAAAAAAAAAAAAAAAGTCATACATTTTATTGCAGTTCAACTTCTTGACACTTCTCACTGAGGAAATGCTACGATCAATGTGAAGGTAGCTAAATTAGAATTACAGATAAGATTAAATACTATAATGCCATGATTGAATCTCTTCGGTACATATGAGGTTTTTGGCACCGCCCCCTGGGGAAAAAAAAGATAGGTCGTAGAATAAAAGCATTCACTCTTAATACACTTTGAAACACTGGGATTTCAAACCATGAAGGCAATCTTTTAGGAAAAATAGCTTAGAGGAGCAGAGACGAGGACACGTCTCTACAAAATAATAAAGTGAAAAGAAAGCGAGCTGTGGTAAAAAGCAGCTGTTTTGGAAATTGTAGATGAATGCGACATATTGTGTAATGTTGATGCATCTGTACTATAGACGATCTTTGTATACAATCAGCTGACCTCGGAATGTGCGAGTTACAAAACATTAAAAGTCCTGTATCATAAGGTGGTGCTATTTGTACAGGAGACAAATGAAAAAGAAGACAGACTGATAACCAAATCTAACGGGATATAATCGGCGAAATATGTTAACTAATGGATCCAACTTCGACCACAACTCCGATGCATAACGACTGTGAGACAGAGTAAGTCTATGTAAACATGCAAACAGCCGAATAAGCTAGCTACATGGTTTGTTTACTTAGGCTATGCTAACAGAGTAAACACACTTTAAATGTTTTTGTGTCATTTTGTTTATGAATGAAGTGTAATTTCATTCCTACGTAGTACTCAAATTAGCCACATTAAATTTCCTATCCACCCTGGAATGGGAAATTTAATGGAAATAAACAAGGTTCATGTGAAACTAATAAGTAGGATGATAGCTAGTTAATTAAGTTGTAAGATACCATTAATGTGTTAGCCAGATCTCACTGGAAATTATTCTGTCTGTCTTGAAGAATAAGGTTACATAACCAAAAACTTCAAGGACTGGCTTTATAAGATATGTTCTTGATCACACTTACAGATAAATGCTCATGTATAAATGTAAAATACTGGTTACAGTGGAAGACACAACACGGGTGAGTAAGCATGTCTCAGCTACAGGGAGTTACCTGTAAACTGCAGGACAGGGAGAAGAGGGCGAAGTCAAGGGAAGGTTAACATCTGGTCAAAAAAATTAGATTACAATAATCTACACCAAACTTACATTTTTGGGTAGGTAATTACTTATATTTTCAGGAAAATGTATTTTGAAATG
>JAPQRP010000011.1:31657880-31669250 GCA_037367295.1 Apogon hyalosoma | reverse complement strand
TTCTGAACTGAACCGAATGAACTGAAAAAGTCTCTTGGATGAGAGACGAAACCGTTTCAAAAGAGCTAAACCGGTCCAGCTGAACCAAGAAGAACTACCAAGAAGAACGATGACCTGGGCAAATGAGAACCTACACAAATAACTACTCATGAGACAAGCACCTCATGACTGACACATGTATGTTTACATCGACATATCTGCACATTTTTCATACACTGTTTTAAATTCTACCTTGCTAATATCTCTATATTGGACATATTTCTTTTGAACACTTTTTTTTAATGCATGTCTATTTTATATTTCATTGCACAACTTGCATAACTTTTGTTATGACAATAAAGCATTTTCTATTCTATTCTATTCTATTCTATTCTTATTCTATTCTATTCTATTCTATTCTATTCTATTCTATTCTATTCTACTCTGTTCTGTTCTATTCTATTCTATTCTAATTCTTATTCTTATTCTATTCTATTCTAATTCTTATTCTTATTCTATTCTATTCTATTCTACTCTGTTCTGTTCTATTATTTTCTATTATTTTCTATTCTATTCTATTCTACTCTACTCTGTTCTGTTCTATTATTTTCTATTCTATTCTATTCTATTCTATTATATTCTACTCTGTTCTGTTCTATTATTTTCTATTCTATTCAATTCTATTCTTATTCTATTCTATTCTATTCTATTCTACTCTGTTCTGTTCTATTCTATTCTATTCTATTCTATTCTATTCTATTCTATTATATTATATTATATTATATTCTATTCTAGGTTACACCTTCATTAACTTAGAATGAATGAAACTCCAGTGTAGATCAACACATTCCAAGTGTCACAGTCATAAAAACAAACAAAACCAAACCAAAAAAATCGACTAGTCACAGTCTGTTCCAGTCCACCCAAAGTGAATGTCTGTGACTACAGATGCACATGTTGTGTACTCGGCTTAAATTCATCCTTAAATATCTTGATCAGATAACCAGACAGAAGCAGCTGCGATAGAAAAATGTCATTTCAACCCGTATTTGGTCACACGGTGAACTAGATTGTTCATGATGAATTCTTGGTCCGTCTCCACAGAAGATGACACAGCTGCAGTAACTGTAAACCACAAATGCATCACAGCTCTGTACGGTTTGGGGACGACTGCCGCGTCTCAGTAAACAAAAACTGTTTTTCTACTCTTAATTGGCATGGACTAAAACGACATGAGGTGTGATTGACAACCATCTAATCTTCTTTTGTTCAGAAATAATGAAAAAAGTCCAGATGTATTAAGAACGACTGGATGCTTCCCTGTTTATTTTGCGGCACACTGGGCTGGGCTTTAGCTGTTTGTTGAAGCAAACATAGAGTTTTTAAAAGAAAAACATTGGTCTCTAGTTGATTGTTGCCAGGAGTTTCAACCTTTTCTCTCGCAGTCCCTGAACAGATGTATAAAAAGGAAATCAATGAAGCACACTGTGTCTTTTCAGCTGGAACCTCTTTTTATTTTAGAATTGAGTGGGAGTCATTACACTACTCATCCTCTTGTTGATTAAAATAACAAGTTGCAATGATACTGTATTACAGAAAATACAGCTTTTAGACCCTGCTTAGAAACTTTCCCCTTACATATTTGCGCCTATAAAAGCAACAGTATTGCAACCTCCAATTAGATCAAATAACACATTTAAAACAGACAATTAAATCCAAAATGTTGAGTAAATATGACAAAATGGACAGAGTTTAATTATGATATATATATTACTGCTAAGAAATGGACAGTTTATTTTGATTTGTGTATTATTGTCATGAAATGGACAGTTTATTTATCCATTTTTTTATATGGGTATTATTGTTGTTATGAAAAGTATAGAGTTTATTTTTGTTTTTTATATGGGTATTATTGTCATGAATCGGACAGAGTTTATTTTTGATATGTGTATTACTGCTGTGAAAGGGACAGAGTTTACTTTCATGTGAAATGCTGTTGTAAAATGGACAGAGTCTATCCTTGATATGTACAGCATTTTTGTGTTTCGTGCTTAGTCAGAATTTAGTCTGATATGTGTCGGATTTTTCAGTTATTTATGCAAACTTCATCCCACTCCTTTTCAAATGTTTGACTTTCTTTTTATATAAATCCTTGTATTGTTTGATTTTAATGTTATATTCTAAATAAACAAACTAACAAACAAACAGTTCAGAATCTAATGTATGTCTCTGTCATTTCTCGAACAATTTAGAGCAGATCATTTACCTCGCTGAAGCAAAGTACTTTTTCAGAGATGATGCAAAGGGCTTTTATTCCCAAGTGTGTAGTAGATTGTTGTAGTATGAGGTCTGTAAATACCAGAGGGAGGGATCTGGTGTCCGGAGCCTGGAAACTATTAACACTGAAGGGTTTTGGACGGAATCCAAAACCTACGGCATACCTACAGTCGGACTGCTGCTCTATTTAAATGTGCTGTGTGCAGCATTTTAACGCTTGACGCATGCTTTGTTTTGGGAAAAAATGTATGCATGCTTCATAATTTGCAAATCTCAACTCAGTCTTTTCTTATTTTTTTTTTTGCTTTTTTTTAATTTGTGCACGCTTTGATGCAACTTCGTGATGTTCTACCACACCATGGGTTTACTGGTATTTTCCTGTTTGCCTCCTGTGGCAAACAGATTGCATTTATGTGCAATTTGATGCAACTGATATCATTTCTTAATTTCCATTCTTAAACACACTGCAAAAAATGCCCTGCTAGAAAAAAGCCGAGTCTTCTTAAATCTGGTCAAATTGGCTTATACTGAGTAAAAAAAAATCTTAAAACAATCAACTAAAAAACTATAATGTGCCTTAAAACTAGACGAAAATGCTAGAATTTTAGCAAACAGTGCTTAGTACAAGAAATAAAATCACAGAATTACTTTAAATGAGGGATTTTAGTGTCTGACTGAGCTGGATGTAAGAATTCAAGTCTTAGAATAAGAGTAACAAGTAGGAAAAAATTCTTGGAAAAAAATCTTGAAAAATTCCTACTAGACGGAGGAAAGTAGCAAAGGGTCGTGTTAAACTGTGGTATCATTTTGTCATATTTTAACCATGTAAATAACAATAAATGGTTAAAAAAAAAGTTAGTTGCTGTCATTTCTTTAGATTCTTAAATTGAGAAGTTGTGCAAGTGGTTTCAGTCTGAAAATAAGGAAAACAATCTGGATCCTTTGCTGCGATAATTTGCAAAATATTGCCATACCTTGTTACTCGTAAAACCCGGCTTGATTTTAGCTGGAAAACATTATTACAAAAAAGTTCTCGATGTATTTTTTTTTTTTTAATTACAATATTTTTCTTCTGTAAAAAATTCTTGGCGAGCTTTTTTTCTATTTAGATGAAAAATAAGGTACAAGTTCTCGAAATAAGGCTTTTTTTTTTTCCACTTTCTTAGAAATCATTTTTTGCAGTGCAGTGCTGTGCCCTGCAGTAATCGCCACCAAGAAATCTACTCGTGATTATACTGACAATGTTTCCGTATCTTTATCAGTATATAATCTCTTCAGAAAACACAGTGGGAGGTACAGACTGCCCATCTTTTGGTCTCCTGTACCTGTTTTCAGGTCCAGATGCATCTTGTCGGTGTCAGAACTGAAGGGTCTGTTGAGCTCCATCTCCATCTGGAAGGTCTGTCCTCGGCGGATTACCAGCTCGTCTCCATGATAGAGTTCAGTGTGGTGTTCCAGTCGGTTCTGACCAGTTTTGGAGCTCAGCAGATCCACAGAACGTACTGACAACTTCAATTCTGTAAAAGGAAACAAGGATGTCAACTTTTCCATATGTACCTCTTTTACTTATTGTATCATGAGCATGTTATAATAATGTACGAAGCCCACTGAATATTTCAATGAATGTCATAAGTTCATGATGTTACCTTCCATTTCCTTCAGTTCTTCTTTCTCTGGTTTTGGCTTTTCAGGCTCTGGGGCTGGAGTCGGGGTCGGGGCTGGAGCTGGAGCTGGAGTTGCGGGTTTTATTACTTCCACCTTATCTGTCACATCATAAGAGGTACTGTTCTGGCGTTTACAGCAGCACGGGCACATCTTCCTGAACCAGCGGCGGCAGGCTCCTTCTTCCTGTTTCTTCTCATCCTCCTTGAGAATGGTCAGCTCCACCCGGGTGGGCGGAGCTGCTCCGGGGAAACGCCCCACCTCCGACTCGCCTCGCACAGTCAGTCGCTCACCTGGCATTCTGTGAAGATCAAAAGTCATACATTTCAGGAATCAAACTGTAGATCAGGGGTCTCAAACAGGAGCCAAAACCGACCCGTGAAAAGGTCCAATCTGGCCCTCAGGAGGAATTTGCAAAGTGCAAAAATTACACTGAAGATATTAACAATTAAGGGTGTCAAACTCCTTTTAGTCCAGGTTCCACAAACAGAACAATGTGAGCTAAAGTAAAATAACAGCGTAATAACTTATAAACAGCGACAACCCCATTTTTCTAGGTTTTAGGTTCAACTGGACTAGTTTTGCTTCAAAAGAGCCTCGAAGAACTACCTTTCCAAGCAGATACATGGTTTCGCTTGTTATATCTTAAATTTATCTGACTCAACACTTTGCTGCAACATTTATTGAAAAGGTTGCAACCACAAATCATTCTTGACTCAGAATGAACTACATTTTCTAAAAAGAGGAAGAAAGTAGCAGTTAAAAGGCCACTGACCAGTCAAATCACATCCAAATCTGAAATATTTCCTTTTTTTAGTCCAGTGTTATTTACTGCACAGGTTCCCAAAGTGGGGTATGCGTACCCCCAGGGGTGCCTGGAAGAAGCCTTGAAATCATTTTGGAAAACTACATTAAATAAGTCATCATGTACCAAACAGAACAGAAATAATGAGAATTAATTCTGAAATATAAAACACAATAAATACATTCATATAATAGTTTTATTGTCAATCATATTGTTTAAGCTTTGGTAACATTTTACGAACATTTCTATTTTATATGATTCAAAATGAGTTTATTTGAGTGACTAAGTAATTATTTTTATTGATGAAAAGGTTAATTTGTTAATTGATGACAAGTGTATTTATTTTTCTTGTCAATGAAAACGGGCACTTTTCATTTTAGAATTTATTTTTGTTTCGATATGTGCACTATTATGGCTGTGAAAAGGACAGAGTTTATTTTAATGTGAAATGCTGTTGCAAAACGGACAGCTTCACGGCACGACAGTTACGGACCACACCCCCACGTATATAACTGCTGCCCCCACCCCGTGTACGTATATACCCGACAAGATACTGTATTTTATGAAGGGCCCAAAACCTTTAGCTTTCACGGGGCCTGCAATTGCCAGCGGCGCCCCAGATTACAGTTAAATATATGCTGTTTGTTTACAAAGTTTTGAAACTATAAACAGACACCTTTGGCACAGGAACACATTTTCCCTCATTTTTCAATTAAAAATGCTGAGAACCACTGATCTGCTGCATATGAATAACCCTACGAATACATCTCACCCACACCATGAGCAGTAGTTTCATTCCAACCGTTAACATTTGTCTCTGGAATGATATGTTGCTGTTTAATTTTTTTCCACACATACTGTCATTTTATGTAAAAAACTAATATTAACAGAGCCGTCCATCAAAACATGGACAAATATGCCAAACCCACTTGGCAAAAAAGACGTAAATGGCCGCCTTAAATGGTGTGTGCACGCTGTGGAGGTCAAGTGTGGTGCATTACATTTCGTTTCACTGACTTTGTTTTTATAACAGTCTAATTAACAAATCGTTTCTCCTGTGACCCTTATCACATTCTTCATCTCCCCATAATGAAACAGCAAAAACACTTTTTTTTTTTCTTTTTTGCCTTTTTCTTTTACTTGTTCCCAGGCTTCCCACCATTACCACATTCCAGGCTTGCATTCACTTTGGTCATCAGGCGTTTTTCCAAAGCATTCTGGCATTTTTATCCTCTCACTCTTGTCAGCTCCACTCCCTGAATAATCAAACATAACTCCTACAGGCAGCGCCTCGCCCATCTGCTGCAGCAATATGGATGTGTAGATGTCGTAAAACGCTACACTATAATCAAACAGAATTGGGCGCTTCTTCATTTTGGTGCCTGGTCCTTTTCCAGCTTTTTAGACCCAATAATAAAAGAGAAATTTCCCCCCAGGATGTACCTAATGATGACCTCAGATAAATGCAAAAAAAAAACAAAAACAAATTACACTTGTTCTGAGCCATTCCAAAATTAATGAATTTTTAATCAAATATTTGCGCCAAAAATAGGACCGAAATTGGGACATGAAAAGCTACCTATAGGTGTCAGTGCATTTGATGGAAAACATGGCTGTAAATGGTCTTATACAGACTACGAATAAAGACACTCTTAAATGTGATGATCCTAGTGGTTTTTCTAATCCAAACATGCAGGTTTTTCATGAATCTCCGTCTCATTCTAGGTTTTGTGTGTAACCCATCGTGTCCACTCTCGCTACATGCAGAACTTGCCTATTTAAACACAAATAAATCGCGAATGATTTTTGCAACAGCGGTCATTTTTGTGAAAACACTCAGCCTTGCATAATTAGTTCTTTTCCCAAAATGTTCCTGTGAGAGAATAAAGAGATATTTAAGAAAAAAAAAATAGTAGTGTGTAACTTTTGTGTCCTTTTGACAGTGTTACATGCAGATTTCCGTATTAAAAATAATGTAAAATAATATAAAAATGTGTTTTAACTGAAAAATAGTTTCTCTTTTATCTCAGTAAGTATTTTTTTTTTAACCCTGTAAAGCCTGAACCATTAAATCAATGACAGAAAATTCCAGTTCTTTGAAAATGGAGCCTTTATTGGTCCTTCTGAATAACAAAAAAAAAATTTTCAAATATCAATTTCCATGTTTGAGTTTAAATTTTGTATCATATTTGATACATCAGGTCTCAATGCTCAAATATTATTATTTTTGAACAAACAGAAACATAACATAACACAAACATGTCTAACAAATTGTTAATTCCTTTTCTAAATGGTCACAGTTCTTCCTCCTTCCTCATTGATGACAGTCTTGTAGTGTCACTGGAAAGGCCTCTGGTGAATGAATTCCTCCCCCTGGTGGATTATCTGTGTATTGCACGTATCTAATTGTATACATCAGGTTATTCGAGCAAAAAAATATCACACTGATCATGTAGAGGGCTTCAAAACTGGCGTTATAGGGTTAAAATAGACCCGAAGTGATTCCAAACTTGCTTCATAACATTAGTCTATATATTGTTTGAATTTTTAGCCCTCATGTCCTGTTTTACCAACCAGTTACATTATTTGTCTCAGTGAGAATAAGCTTGTCCTTCCTGTCCATCCTCTGCTTTTAACAGCCTGGGTTAAATGTCACATACCGAGTTTCAATCCTCGGAGAGCACAAACAAAAAGTGTTTACTACAGTGAATATGTGAGGGTGGAGATCTGCCCTTCTCATCCTTCTCATCCCCCTCTTTCCTTTCTACTTGTCCACATCTGCATCTATAAGCCACACAAGGCGCTGCACACAAAATTAAATGCATATAACCCAAACACTGAGGCGCCGTAGAGTTTTGTTAGCTCTTGTAAAAGACCTGTGAAGTGTAATCAGCTGCAAAAATGTACATTGTCAGGAGGGAATCATGGTTGTTAAGTAAACACACGCAGGACATGTTGGTTTATAGGGCGATTACTCTAAATTTTATAAACAATTAGTGACTGAGCGCACAGATTTATATGTCTTTGCATGTGTTCTTTTAAATTGTGCACGGTAAAGATGAAGCCAGTTTCATTTTAATTAAAACCTAAACTGGTGATAAAATGATAATGCTTTTCTACTGATTATAAGTTAATTAGTTATGTGTATTCGTATCAGATAGGAAGAGTACAATGGCACAGAGGAACAAAGCTGCTGATGATGAAACCGGGGATGAGGCGTTAGGGAGGAGCTCCTTACACATGTGTAGCATCGAAAGTATGTATATATGCTGTGAAAATATGTTCGCTTCAAAATTGTGCACTTCCTGAGTTCATCTGCTGGTCAGATTACACTCCCCTCCCTTTAACTGTTTCTAAAACTCCTAAATATTTGCCATAAACCGTCATAATCATTGTGACTGATACAATGGAGCATATCAGCTGCATGCGCTGCAATGTGATCCCCACCCAACGCTTTGGTCACACACTTTGACCAGTCCTCTGCTTTCCCCTGCGGAGTAGACTGATATTAAGTGAAAAGCAAAACAGGATTTAACTGGATACAGAGAGAAAAAAAAAAAAAAAAGTTTAATAAATGAAGCCCGGAGCAACAGCTGATTAAATATTTTGGCTGGAATTCAAGGTGCAGTTATAATTGGCCAAATACTCCAAAAAAAAAAAAAAAAGAAAAAAAAAAGACTACTTTCAATTGTAACAACTGAACTAAAGCTTTTCAGGCTTTTTGTTATGTGGTAATTTGGCTTCTCAAAGGCTTTAAAAAGAGTCAAGTTATCTCCCAACTGCACCTTAGGTGGCCTAAAATGGGCCAATTAGAATCATCCACTGAACCCCTAAAAGCATGAAAAGCCATTCCACAAGACTAATTCTTTGGCAGTCTTGTCCCTGCCTCACACATTAATGCACACAGTTAAATGGATTTATAAAACAGTCATCAGCCAAGCTTGAAATTGTTACTTCTTCATCTTTTTTTTCCTCCCTTCTGCCTATCGCTACCACATGTATCACGTCGTCCTTTATTCTGCGCCCCTCCCTCAATCTGTTCGACCAGTTAGTGTTGGCATGCTGGCACGGCTGGTATGCCTACTGGCCCCTGAGATAAGCGCCTCAAATTCAAGTCAGTGTTCCCAAATAATAACAGATGCTTTAAATTGCCAGGCTTGTTTGTCAGATGTTGGTCCCGTGTAAAATAAATAATATAAGTTACACCAAGATCCTCCAGTGCCAGCCAGCACATAAAGGGAAGAGGAAAACTTTAAAGCATATCCTTAAAGGTCTGCTCCAGCTGGGTGGCAACAAACCAACGAGGCTCAGTGAACATGGAAAATGAGGAATAACAGAAAATCAAAGTTGTGGAGTTCAAACTATACACCCCCCCCCCACCCCCTTGTGCAAACCAAACAGAATAAACTTCATATGAAAAAAGAACTTCATGTGGAGCCACAAGACCAGGAGAATGAAACGCTGAGTATATTCCAGGTCAGTAATTCTTAAAGACTTAATATTAGTGTTGAAACCAGACAAGTGTGTAATACAATTTATTATGGTCTGTGTTGCTTTCCAATTTACGCAGAGAAACCCCCCCCCCCCCTTAAACTTTAAATTGTACTTGAGGCTTGTCTACGAGAGAAACAAACCGTTAGGTCATGCGTAGACTTCACCCTTCACTTCACATCTGCCTCCTGAGAAAAAGCAACACATAAGACAAGCAGGAGTTAATGAACACTTACTTTTTCTGTGCGGCTTCTTCTTTGGGTCAGCGGTGGTGACAGAACTTGGCCGGCGTTTGGAAACTTTTTCTCCACTCTCAGTGTTGGATCCGAAGACTTATATGCCTGTCCCGGAATGCGCCGCGCGATACTTGAAGCTGACAACACACGCCCCTCTCTAACTCAGCACACCCCGCCCCACCCTGCACAGCTGAAGTCCTCCAACCGAGAGGTCTTGGGTGATCCAGATCCAGATCCAGATCCGGAGCCCGATGGGCGCGCTGCGTAAAAGAGCGCACGTAGTGACGAGGAGCGCGCGCACAGAACATGAGGCAGAGTGAGGAGCGAAAGTTTTGTTACGCAATCATCAGGCTTTTCTTTTCCTATTCAGGAAGGGTGTGGGAGCGGGTAGATAGTGGAGGGGAGGAAGAAAAACACAACTGAGAAAGTATTTGTGCAGGTTTGTGTCTGGTGAGGGGATCCTCTGTGAACCCGAACCCAGATCAGCTTCATACCGGTACGACATGATTCAGAAATAACTTTTTTTTTTTTGGTTTTTTTTTACAGGAAAACCCCCTGCAGCTGTTAGGTCACACACAGTACATTAAGAAATAGAACTTCCCCTTGCTCGATTGGCACAGTTCTGCTTTGTTGGTTGAGGTTCAGCAGTGGAGCTCAAACTTTTTACAGTGGAATTTACGCTGAAATGGACTGGTTTTTTTTTAGCCAAGTACCCTCAAATACGGAAGAGGATTAGGGTCACTGAGGGAAAACAAAACAAAACAAAAAAAAAAAACAAACAGTCATATATATATATATTTATTTATTTATTTATTTTTTAATTATTAGTATTCGGAGAAAAAAAGTCAGAATTCTGACTTTAATCTCAGAATTTATTTATCTTATTTAATTTTATTTTATTTCATAAACAGCAAAAGAAAAAACAAAACCATTTTCAAACAAGTAACATCATTGTGCAGGAGAGAATGGAAGCCAAAAAAGGTGTATGTGAAAGGAAATAAACAGAAATAAACAATACACAGGAAGAAGAAGAAAAAAAAATAAAAGAATAAAAAATACAATATAACTGAAATAATAAACTGAAGTAAAAAATAATAGAAATACAAATCAAATTACAAATCATCAAAATACAAATCAAATGATATACATCCTTACATTAGAGTCCTTTTCAGATGCTTTTTAAATGATGATGAAGATGGAGATGAAGTTCAATTCTGACTTTAATCTCAGAATTCTGAATTTTTCTCATAATAATAATAATAATAATAAAATATTGGACCTTTTTTTTTCCTTTCCAGTGGCCCTAATCCTCTTCTGTACCCCCAACTCTCAGTCTCTCAGTGAAATGAAATGTAATGCACCACACTTGACCTCCACAGTGTGCACACTCCATTTAAGGCGGCCATTTACGTCTTTTTTGCCAAGTGGGTTTGGCATATTTGTCCAAGTTTTGATGGACAGCTCTGTTAATATTAGTTTTTACACAAAATGACAGTATGTGTGGAAAAAAATTAAACAGCAACATATCATTCCAGAGACAAATGTTAACGGTGGAATAAACTACTTGTCATTGTGTGAGTGAGATGTATTTGTAGGGTTATTCATATGCAGCAAATCAGTGGGTCTTGCACTTTTTACAGTGGAATACCCCCTGAAATATTATTTTTTTAGTCAAGCACCCCCAACTCTGGCTTCAGCATTTTTGATTGAAAAAAAATTAGGCAAAATGTGTTCCTGTGCCAATGTGTTTATATTTTCAAAACTTTGCAAGCAAACAACATATATTAGCTGTAATATATAAAAAATAACACATTTTTTAAAGTAAATTTTGTGTGGAAATATAAACTGAAAAGTGCCCTCTTTCATTGATA
Organism: Apogon hyalosoma; assembly: GCA_037367295.1. Taxonomy (NCBI): domain Eukaryota; kingdom Metazoa; phylum Chordata; class Actinopteri; order Kurtiformes; family Apogonidae; genus Apogon; species Apogon hyalosoma. The sequence continues at coordinate 31,657,929 of JAPQRP010000011.1, read as the reverse complement.
AGAACATTTAATATATCAGTCATTAATTAATAAAGGAAGCTTTCATCAG
>JAPQRP010000011.1:31620186-31633670 GCA_037367295.1 Apogon hyalosoma | reverse complement strand
TTATTTTAAGTGTGATGAGATATTTGGACTAGAAATGAGAAAAATACACTTGGTAAGATTTAGATTTTTTCAGTGTATGAAAAGATAAGAAACTGCATTTTCCGCCAAATATTTACATGTATTGACAGGATCAGCGGATCAACAGGTATTAAACGTTTTGCATGACTAGATCACTTTGGTTGCCAGTGGATGTTTGGGTCTTCATGAGTCAAAGGGAAATGGTATAAAACAACTGTACCACCCTTTGTTCTTTTATTTTGGAGCTTCCCAAATAGCTTCCTATCGAGACTTGAGTCGAAAACAAAAGACAGATATAGCAAAGAGTCTGAGGGCTTCTGCAGAGAAAACAGCATTGCCGAATCAGACATATTTCTCCTGTCATCCAGCTTATACCATCATCCTGCCCAAACTTAGTACAAGCTTCTTGTTTTGTCATAACTGGAGTCCTTTGCCTAATCAGAATCACCCCTTTCACTCTACTCTATGCTTGTTTGTGTTGCTTTCATCCAAATCTCTTGCTTGAATCCCTGCCATGAAGGAAAAAAATCATCATTAAATCATTATCCAAATTGCAAAAAGAGTTTAGTTTACAATAGAGATGCTGACACTTCTCTATTATTGCGCAACCCTAGTTCTGTTAAGGTGAATTTGTTCTTGAACCCTGTAATGCCAAACGTATCATATTTGATACATGATCAGTGTGATGTTTTTTTTTTTTTTTCTTGAAAAACCTGATGTATACAATTCGATACATGTAATACACGGATAATCCTTCAGGGGGAAGAATTTGTTCACCAGAGGCCTTTCCAGTGACACTACAAGACTGTCATTAATGAGAAAGGAGGAAGAACTTTGCCAATTTTTGTTATTATATTATGTTATATTATGTTTTTGTTTGATCAAAAAAATTATAGTTGAGCACTGAGACCCAATGTATCAAATATGGCACAAAATTGAAATTCGTACATAGAAATTAATATTTAGGAAAAAAAAAAAAAAAAGGTTGTTCAGAAGGACCAATAAAGGCTCCAGTTTCAAAGAACTGGAGTTTTTTGTCAATGATTTAATGGCGTTACAGGGTTAAAAGCGCCACAATACAGCCTTGACTGGGTTTTCTTTCTGTTCCGGGGTCTTTCAATCAGTAGATTTTCCTTTCATAAAACTTGCTTTAACCATCCCTTGTCCTTTACTACCCACCTCGTCAGTCAATTGGTCATTTTCATTTAGACCCACCTACACCATCTTCTGCATAAAGCTGATTTGCTATTGAATCTGGCCATACAGTATTCATGATTGGCTATGTTCATGCATCATGAATGGACAGAAAAAGCATATATACAAGGAACATGCACATGCTAACATTATGCTGCTTTCATCTGGAATGGGGATTGTACTACATGTGGTGGTTTATTCTATGAGATCCAGTGCAAAAAATATAACTGTTAAAAAAAAAAAAAAAAAAAAGCACTCACTGACACATATTCTATTAACACTTAAAGATAGTTAAGAGCAGATGCTCCAGTGACACACCAGCTCCACAAGTGAAATAACACCCCTCAAATCAATAAGTTCACACCAAGTCATTTTGTGAAAGACGTCGGCAGTTTTGGTGCGCCTCTGTCTCGTATTAAACTGTCATTGCAGTGCTTTTTCCATCCTATTCCAAGCGGGGTTCAGTTGAGGCATGTTTTGATAGCTGCCCTATGATCATTTCTTTAACAGTGCACCTAATAGGACCATTATCAGAGTTTCGTCTCCGTGAACTAAACCGAGGCCCGGAAAAAAGACGAGAGTGTCTTTCAGGAGCAAATGTCTCAAAATGTTTGGCGTAACGTTCACTAAATGTCAGTTGACTGCAGCATCTTCTCATTACTGGTTTCATGTTTCTGGAGAAGGAGCTGGATGTGTCACTATTTTCAGACCAGTGACATTTCACTTTGGCTAGTTTTGCGATTCATTTCATCTCCACAGTGCATAGTGTCACATCACATGTTCGTATTCCAATCGCACACAGTTGCCAGAATAAAAGGTTGCCATTGTATATTTCTGCAAGTGATGGAGACGTACAGTATAATCTTGACATTTCTGAACCATTTTCTTCATGAAAAAAAGATGTATTTACCCATAAAGACTCAGTGTGACTTTTGTGGCAGTTACCAAATGAATTTTTCTCTCTTTATTTAACCTTTTTAAGTGATTTATCATCATTTATTATAACATTATCCTCTGAATTTAGCTTTTTTTTTCTCCCCCAGTGGAAATCATCTATTTTCCTGTGTTTAATTCACTGATCATGTAGACGTGCGTAAAACTTCACAGTAAATCCAAAGGTTATTATATCTAAACAGGAAAAAAATGAAAATAGTGACTGTTTCATTAAAATATATCATTAACTGAACATAAATCAAGTGTCTCAATCCACTGTCGTTGATCCAACTCCATTGGTTTTACTGATGAACCAATGTTGTAGAAGATTACAGTGTTTCCATGGTAACTGTGGCGCATCAGAACATCCAAATGGTTCATATCTGATGACCATGAAAAGACGACAAACTGCATTTTAAACAAATTATTAACATGTATTGATAGGATTAATGGATGAACAGTTTAGATCAGTAGATGATTTTGGTTGACGGTGGATATTTGGGTCGTTATGGGTTAAATAATGACTTGATATGTATGTTTGTAAATGAAACTCTAATCCATTCCAAATCATAACTAAAGGACATTTATCGCCTAAACCAAAGAACTTACATGTGTAGGAATGACCTGGATGTTGTACCCAACCTCCTGTATCCTGAGGACTGTCATTTTTATTCTGGTGACTGTGTCGCTGCGAGATGTTGTGTCACCACCTATGAAACTCTTGGTATTTACAGTGACTGTCATGCTGTTTCTTCTGTGGTGTTTATGTTTAACTCACTGAGCCTTGAAATGTGTCACACTGTTTGTAGGTGAGGGATACGAGTGCACAGTGACGGTTGACGACGAGGACAGCAAAGTGATCATTTTTGACAACTGGAAACAGGTTAGTGGCTGTCATCTGGATGCTTCTATGAAACTGGGTTTATTTTGGTATCTGGCACTTTTCCAGCTGTTTAGACCCAATAATGAAAGAGAAACTTAAACATATTTCCCCCCCAGGATGTACCTAATGATGACCTCAGATAAATTTTAAAAAAGTTATACTCTTGCTCTTAGCCATCCCAAAATTAACGAGTTTTTAAAAAAATATTTGGGCCAAAAATAGGACCAAAATTGGGACATGAAAAGTTACCAAGATGTCAGTGCATTTGATCTGAAAACATGGCTGTAAATGGTCTTATATAGCGCTATAAATAAAGACACTGTGTTAAATTTGATGATCCTAGTGGTTTCTCTAATCCAGACATGTGGGTTTTTCATGAAGCTCAGTCTCATTCCAGGTTTTGTGTGTAACCCATTGTGTCCACTCGTGTTACATGCAGAACCTGCCCAGTTGAACACAAATAAATTGTGAATGATTTGCCAAACAGCGGTCATTTTTCTGAAACACTCTGCCTTGCCGCTGCCTTCAATTCCCAAAATGTACCTGTGAGAGAATAAAGAGATATTAAAAAAATAGAAGTGCATAATTTCCGTGTCCTTTTGACCGTGTTACATGCAGATTTTTGTATTAAATATAATGTAAAATAATATAAAAATGTGTTTTATCTGAAAAATATTTCTCTTTTATCTCAGTAAGTATTTATTATTAAAATAGAGCCAAAGTGCTTCCAAACTTCATAACATTAGTCCACATCTGGTTTGAATTTTTAGCCCCATGTCCTTTTTTTTAGGACCAGTTTCAGAGAAGCACCTATCTACCTTCTGTTTTGTTTATCTTGAACACTTCACACCATCTTCTTGATTTGTTGCACTGCGGTGGCCTCTATCCCTTTCACTTCATATGGTGTTACACTGATCCAATTTCTTGCTCTTATTGCTCTTAATTAAATGATAACACACTTATGTGATTTGTCTGATTGTAAGATGATGTTTGTGTGTGCGGAACATGTTCATACTAATGCTTTCGCTACGTTGTGTGTATACATGTGTGGTGCTGTATGCTGCAGGAGCAGCTGTGCTCACTTTCTGAAGTTCTCTCATTCGGAAAAGGGGAAATCACTGTCTTGTTAGCCTTTCATGTTTCAATTCAGATCTACAGTGAATGAGAAAATTGGTGAAGGCTAAAATTGCTGCTGTTACGCATCATCAACCTTTTGAGCTGAGCTGTGTGAATGAATTAATACGACTCCATGGCAGTGATTTGAGGCAGGAAAAAACCTGAGCTGCAGTGGCGGAACGGAAGAACAGTCGAAAACAGCCTGACTGTGACACTGAAGACTTTATGAAGAATGTGAAAGATGTGCAGCCTTTTTATTCCTTGGTTGAACAGTATGCTGTGCTAAATGGTGTGAAGACGGGATCATCTCTGATACATCCTCCGCCAGATGTCCACTCGGCCTTTAGGGGCTCTCCCCTTAGGGTTAAATTATTCACACACAGCTCCATTTAGCTCAGGGGAACTCCACTGACTACTTGCTCCTTGCTTCATCACTTTCTTCTGTAAGCTCATTCCCAGTGTTACTGCCCATTTTTCCTCTAGCTGTCTCCATCTCCCTGTCCACTCATTCTGTCTGTTGCTTTTTTGTGGCTCGTGCTCATCTTCCCCCATCGGCCCTTTTTCTGCAGTAGTTAAATCTCACCGAGAGTTAATTACATTAGTTATTCTGTGCATGCTAATGCAAGGCTAATGCCCTGCCTTGTATTAGCACGCACAAAAACAACAGACGCAGGCCAGCGGGAAGCTTGGAAACACTCCAGGGCTGATAGTGACGGAGGGGGGGGGTGCAAAGAGGACTGGACAGTGTCTCAAATTATCCACCGATTCATGCTAATGTTTTTTTTCCTGTTTGTTTTGCGGTTATGCCTCCAGATAAGGGGCATACACCAGCGCAATCTGAACACAGATTGACTCAGTCGACACATGTAGACAGATGTGTCCAGCTGCATAAACACGTGTTTTGGCCCTGAAATGACACAGAATTAACTGCCAGCTCTTCCAGTCCCTAGAGGCAGGGCTTCTGGCCTTGTAGCAAGCTGTAAATGTTGTCTACGGGGCACCCCAACCTGCACCCAAGTTACCATAGCAACTTGCACAGACATGCACATACACACTCACGTACAGGCTGACTTAATCACTCACTCACGCATAAGATCATGCTAGAACAGTCATCATCCAATGCTGTTGGCTGTTGGGCTTCATCTCTTCTCTGGCCAGCCCTATCAGCGCCTCATCACCCACTTGCAATAAAAACTGCCGGAAAAGATGAAAAGCTGTTATGTTCGTGCTCAGTGATTGTTCCTTAAAGTGTTTCTTGGCTTGAGTCACACTGGATCGACACATTAAGACTGAGCTTATGCTGGAATTTTCCCAACTGCAGCGCAAGGAGCAGAACAAAACTCCAGTTGGAGTTTGTTCCAAGTGCGTAGATAGACTTGATGTGTGTGTGTGCTCGTTCAACATCAGCATTGCCAGATGTGTAAAAAACACCAGAACGCTCATGCACAGAAGGCTGTGAGTCTGCTCAGCCAGACACTGGGTCGTTGCAAGTGTTATTGACGTCATGTGGGTAGGATGGTTTTAAATAAGTCATCTGCGTTCCCAGAATAGAAACACTGGCACACTTGGCCATGACCTAGCTGGCCCATGTTGTCCTCCGACTTTAGTCTAACATTGGTTTTGTGGTAGGTCCGTTAAATATCATGCATCTGTATTTTCAGGGACTGAGTGGGAGATTGAGGTCACAGGAGACCAGAGGGACCCATTCACCCTTTTTTATTTGCGTGGGATAAACTGTCTCAGTGTTTATGCGTCTGACTGCCTGTCACGAACTCGAGCCTGTCTAAGACTTTTCATTATTATTTGATAGCTTGAAATTAAAATATTTATTGAAGACAACGAAAAGGTGTAGCCCGAGGCCTGAAAAATGTAGGCCAGGGATATATTTTTGTGTGTGTTTGTGTAATTCTCAGTTTGGACTTGGGAAAATTCACTGCTACCCTGGATCATTTATTATGTTAAAGTAAATTATGAAAAAAGGCCAGGATGTAATTTAGAGGAAGATAATTGCAGTTTGACCACATTCTTTTGCTCTATTATAAGGAAGGGATAAACACTGTAACAGCATCCAGTCATTGGAACTAAAACAAATTTTGGCTTCAAACATCATTCTTACAGTGTCAAGGGAGCCTCCTTCCCTGGACATTTTCCTTTTCCTGTTTATTCTCTTCTGCAGCCTCAAGAGGGTCGTTTTGGACTGTTTACAGCCTTCCGTTCTTACCCTAATCAAAATAAGCTATTATAATTTAACTGGTGTGTTTGCTTTAGTTTCTGCAGGGAGTCACTATTTATAATATATGTGTAAAGTAAAAAACTATAGACTTGTGTGCCCCGGTACCTCTCCCCATGGAGTGCATACCACATATCAAGTGCTTTATATAGCTTCCCAGGTCCCTTTTATGGGAAGCTAAAGTGGATATATGTAAGGGCATTTTACTAGTCACGTTGTGTTTTGGATATTTGAAATTCCATTACACATATCTGGAATGGGTTTTCATTTTAATATTAAAATTATGAGTAGTAGCAAGTGGTTATGTATATATCATAATATGTTTGATCTATTCGGGATTCTGGATATCAAAGAAAATGCAAATGTAGATATCTGAAATGGCAACAGCAGTGTCATTTTTCCCAAGAAGAATGTCCTTGTGGATCAGAAGTGTTCTGTTTGAAGTGGGGATATCTGCAAAATTCAGTGATATGGATGGAGGGACAGACGGACAGACAGATGGACAGGGATGGATGGATAGATGGATGGACAGACAGACAGACATAGTGCAATAGAGGACATAGAATAAATGTTGTTTTGTCCAAGAGGAAAATCCTCTTTTATCCTGGTTTCACACTGAGGTCAGAGGTCAAACACAGAACAGCATCCCTGAAGCTAGTAAGGATACAGGCTTTAGAGTCCACATGCTGTCAAATCAAAGCGGGCAATGTTCACTACACAATGCCATGGAGTGAGTGTGAGCGTGCAGTAGTCATGTGTGAATGCTTAGGGTGCTTGATGTGATGTTAGAGTAGAGCTGGTCATCTGTGGTCAGTGTTGCACATGTATGTGTGTGGCCTAGTGAGTGGAGGCCAGATGGCCTCAGTAATATATTTCCTTAGGGAAGTGTTGTCTCTGTGCAGCAGAATGAATATGAGAGGAAAAGAGCAAACCCTCTAACTCAGCATTCCGTCTACACTAAGCTTCGTCATCCCATTATCAGATTTAGCTTTAGCTTCTAGATCCAATGCCCCTGTGTCTCCACATGTTTCTTCTGTTCCTGCGTTCTCTTCCTTCCTATTCCCTGTCTTTCTCTTACTCCTTTCATCCATCACCCTTACATCTTTATCGATCTGCTCGCTCTTTTATTTCAACCTGACAGGCAGTCAGACAGACAGATAGAATCCAGGCAAGAGGTGTAGATGTGTGCAAAGTGCATGTGTTTGCTTTTGATGAAGCTAAATGATTGCATGAGCGTCTGTGTATTTATATGTGCATACATGTTTGTGCAAACAGGTGGGGATGTGCTTGACCTTTTGTTTTCATGTAAAAGCTGTAAGCTGCTTTACCCAAGAGTCTTGCTGTGCAAAGTAAGTGATTTGAGAGTTAGTATACTGAAGTTGTTTATGGCCATGTTCTAGTCATTGGGAGCATGTTGTATAATGAGAGATACACCTGCATGTAAATGCACTCAGACAAAATAGGGATGAGACTTTGCCTTTTATTTGGAAGTGATAGGAATTTTAATTTGAGAGCTTGCAAAGCTGCACGTTATGCAAATCATGTCTGATAAGTGATTCATTGTCCTCACTCTTAATGGTTACTGATGTAGTGCTGAGCCAGGAATGTGAGTGTTTATGCATGTGTAATGTATTGTCTCTGTGCATTTAAAGGCCTGTAGAACATCAAAGTCAGGTCCCTTTTGGTTAAGTGACATATTACAATCTGGATTAGGGTTTTTAACCAAAAACTGTGCTGATAGCTTTGACAAACTTAACGACCCCACTGCAGCTGTTCACTGAGCATTGCACAAACCATGATAAATCTCTCCTAAGGGAAAGTCAGACATGTCCTTTTATGGCACTGATAAAGCAGGGTGGAACCATGCTTCTATTAGATTTTATTGGATGCTTTCTTATCTATGTCTGCACCAGAAGCAGGAAGTTCTTCCTTAAAGGAAGCCTGTTTGTTTAGGTGCGTTTTGTGGACTGTGCGTCGTTGTTTTGAAAGCAGCATTTATCACGGTGTTTCAAGGCTTGAATGATTGCCCCATCAGACTTCGCTTAAAGCCAGTGTGAAAGAGGCCAAACAATAAAGCTACATGCCACGGTCAGTCTAAGCAGAAGGACATGGGTTTGTCCACCAGTAAGTGAACCAGAAAGGAACGATTCTTGTTTTAGTACATTTTAAGCAATTCTTCTTTAAAATGCTGTTGTGTTGTGTTGATGAATCAGTCTGATGGTAAGTTAAAGTTTTTTTAAAGGTGGCAGAAGACAAATCATGATTGATGAGAAACAAAGCTAGACATTTGGCAGGGATGTTGGAAGATGTGGCCCACGGCAACAACAAAAATAATTCTATTATTTATTCATAATTCTCACATAGAGCCAACATTATACGTGTAGCTCTGAATACAAATCGAGTGTTATTATCTTATTAAACAAGAACCTTACAAATCAGTGAAGCGGTTTTTATTGATACAGTCCTAATCGCACATCACAAATTTGCATTTAGTTGTATCTATTGTTCAAGACAATATGTTGGTTTGGCAGCCTTCAACATTCTGTGGATAAATGTTACACAACCTGGCTGCAGGGATTTGCTCAATATGTTGTCACAGTAGCCTTCCTGAGGTCGGCCACACAGGTGTTATGAGATAAGACCTTTTGTTGGCATTTCAGTTCAGACTCAAGGTGCTCAATGGGGTTAAGGCCTGGGACCCTGCTTTGTGCATGGAGAGTTTATCATTTGAAAAAGGAAAGGCCAGTTTACCGTGTTTTTTTCCCCCTTACAATAGTGGTAGTAAACAGTTGTGAAAGATAAAATATGCAGGAGTAGTAGGTTTGAAGTGAAAGTGAGGGGTTTTCAATGACCATGTGACACGGATCAGTGCATCCGCAGAATCTCACCCGAGCAATGCATGATGGAGACTTTTGGAGTGAAAAGGATCCCATAATTAGTGCAATATGTGTATTTGTGACTAAATTCAGCTTTTTATGTGGATGTGTGCACCGTGGTAGTGTGTATGGGAAGAGTGGATATTGACAGATGGCCTTCTCTCTGTGAACGGAGCGGAGCTGCTTAATGTGGAGACCGAGAGAGGGAGAGATTTGGCAAAGTCCTGAGCTCTTCTGCTTCCGTTTTACAAATGGAGGCGCGTTTACTCGGTCCCAGTTTTCATCGGGGAGCGTTCCATCACGTCGCTAATAGGTGTCCACTCCACGCCGGTGCTCCTCTGCTTACAAAGATTAGCATTCCTTCCTCCCCCGTTGTTTCTCTGTCTCTCTCTGCCTTGTTGTTTCTACTCACTCCTCTTCATCCCTCAATCAGACAGTGACAGGTGGTGTTGGAGCTGCTCCCTTCCCCCTCCTCCCTCTCTCCTCCCTGTCTTCTCCTGAGCGCCGTCAAATAGATAGAGTGCCAAGGCTCTCCCCATGAATTTCCTGCTTCAGGGTCTGATCCGGTACTACTTGGCCGCATGGGATGATGTGAATTTTTCAGGCGTCTGAAACTCTCCGGAGGGCAGGAATTTACCTTTCAGGCGGTGGATGTAGGGCAAGGGCATCTACCCATACACACACAGCCAGTGTACGATTCGAGGCTGGAAGGCAGATTGAGTTGAGCTGCGGATTTAACACAGTCTTATATTGATTCAGACAACATTGTTTATAGCTTCAGAGCTGTTTCTCCATTTGAAATGATTGTTTTGTCTATTGAATTTACCCGTCTCTAGATATAATTCAATAAAGTATTTTAACAATTCCCTATGTTCAACTAAAAATAATCTCCAAACTCAAGATACGTTTGATTTGTTTGATGCTGCTTCACAAAAAATTAAGTCTAAAATCTTTATTTATTTATTTTTTACTTCTCATTAGTCTTGGCAATCTGGCAAAAAGATCACGCAACCGTCTTTTGAGATAGAATCACAATCTGAATCACAATTTTTTTCACGTCTTATAGGAGAAATATTTTCAATTAGTTTTCTCTGGTTTCTGGCAGTGTAGTCTGTACGTGATCACTTTCTGTTCTTGTAACTGATTAGGAACTTGGCATTTTTGCATCATTTTAGACTGACATTATTATAATGTTGACAATATCTACACGAAGTAAACACAAGTCCACATTTTCGTGTACATACAGCTACAGTGTTTCTATGAATTATATATATTATGCTGACCTAATTTGTCCCACTGGAGATTTATAATGAATCAAAGACGTTCTCAACATAACTCTTGAACATCTGCGCAAGTTGGACTCACTGCTCATCAGAGTTCAGATGCTGGACCTGCAGCTGATGGACTAATTCTCTGTAATTATTTCTTCAAACAGCATCAAAACAACACATTGTACAAACCCTGCAATTTAGTCCTGACTAAACACAAATACTTTAGTGCAGATTGACGATAAAGTATCGCTACAGAGTAAATAACTGTGTCAGTTTAACTCTTAGAGAGCGGAATTTAATATTTGGTCCCATTCAAAATTAGAGTAAAATTTGCCCTAAGGTCGGTGTCAAATTTTCAGAGTTAATTCTACTCAATTCAGCATCGAAATGAACAATGAAATGTGTAAAAATATTTAATACTGTGGAGAGTAATATGATTACACTTTATAGGGCTAGTTTTACTCCCAACTGAGTTTAAAAACGACTCTATAAGAATTTCATATTTATTTCTCTACAGTGTTATTTTCTTCATCAGTTTGCACCCTAAGCAAATTTTGAAACAATGTAGAATTGCAGAGGTCCTCAACATGGGGGTCATGAAGAGCATAAATTTGCTCTATGGGTTTCAATCACTCTAGGACATGTTTTTCTTTTGAAAGAGCAAGGTCCTCCCTGCTTAAAATATATTTATAGCTTCACAGCGGCAATCAGGTGGCATTGTTCTGCTTACAGGTTTGACTAATGGTGTCAAATTACTAAAAACATAAACAAAAAAAGACAAATAAACATTGTGGAAGAGGATTTGGGTCACTGGAAAAAAGATAATCAAGGTCCAACATATTTTCTATTATCATTCTGAGAAAAAAGCTAGAATTCTGAGAAAAAAAGTCAGAATTTTGAGATTAAAGTCAGAATTTCTTCTCATAATAATAATAATAATAATAATAATAATAATATATTGGACCTTTTTTTTTTTTTTCCAGTGGCCCTAATCCTCTTCTGTAGTAAAACAGGCATCTTAACCTAAACAAACATTAACACAAAACACCCCTCGGACACAATGAGTAAAATGTCCAATACCCACAATGCAACGCGACAGACTGGGACTAATCATCACTCTGTAGAGTTGAATTTTACACTGCATCTGTGCAGAACTTTACACTGACTTTTAACTCTATTGTTAGAGCTGGTTTACTCTCCATAGAGCTATAAATACTCTATCTGGGTTAAAATAGCTTGACTCTGAAATACTGACACTGCTTTTTTTAGTGCGTATAAACAGCCTGAAATAAAGTCATTAGCCTAGCAGCCTGTGCTTGTGATATTAATGATACAAACCCATTGGTTGTTGCAATTCTGTCTGTAAAATACTGCAATTACACTGATAAACGGGCCATTGAAAGCAAATGGTAACTGTGTTTTAATGATGCAATATATACAATTGCTTTTAAATGCAGACAATATCACAAATTATGATGAATTACCATCTAAGACAATGAGATCGCCCATCCCTAGTTCTTGTTTTATAATGCAGCCTACATTTATTAACACAGACTTTACAGTACGACTCTGTGACTGGCATTGCATGTGGAGACTGGACTCAGGTTTCTGTCTTTAGGACAAAATTGTTTGTATTGATCAGTCCTGTCTAACTTTAGATGCCGCGCCTTTTGTTTTAACCGCTTCAAGCCCACAGACCTCTGGCTCAAACTCACCAAGTTATGCACTTGAATCACTAAAAGGGAGATGTGTAGAAGATGATGCACAGACTTAATTTTTCCATTAGATGCAGAGTGTGAGCCAGTGGAAGCTTGGCTCCTCTTAATACACATGAGCTCTCCTCAAAACATGATTTGTGAAATATTGAAGAGGCTAAGATGATGCCAATACTCTAGTTCTGCCATGCAGTGTTATTTCTATGTATCTTCATCTTATGTATAAATATAGACTTTATTTGGAACATAGACAAAAGTAATTCCAGATTTAAAAGGATACTAATATATGGAAATAAATCAACCAAAAAAAAAAACAGTTATCACACAAATGTATAACAATTTCATTGTGGCTTTTTACCAATACTTATAGTACATATACGTACAAAAGACTCAGCATGAACTGAATAAACTTAAAAATTGGTTCGACAAAAATAAATTATCACTAAATGTAAGTAAAACAAAGTATATGTTATTTGGAAATAGAAAAGGTGAGGTGGATATGGAATTAACGATTAATCAGGTACCCTTTAAAAGGGTATATGTAATCAGGTTTCTGGTATTTTGATCGACCACAAGCTTTGCAGGAAACCATACACAAGATATGTGTGTTCTAAAATATCCAGGAGTATCGGAATAATTAATAAAACCAAGTATTTATTACCACAGAAACCTTTACACATACTTTTCTGCACGATGATCCTGCCATACCTGTCTTATTGTGTTGAAGTCTGGGGTAATACATATAAATCTAACTTACAAAAGAGCTGCACACTACAAAAAAGAGCGGTGAGGATCATTAATCATTCGGGCTCCAGAGACCACACCAATCCCTTATTTTTGAAATCACGACTATTAAAATTTTTTGACCTAGTTACTTTTAAAACAGAGTTAGTCCTACACAAGGCTATGTTAGTTAGCTTACTACGTAATCTACAAAACATGTTCAAAATGAGAGATGAAGGCTATAATCTAAGGGGGAACATGACTTTGTTTACCCAGCGGTCCACACGACTCTGAAAAGTATGTGCGTTTCTGTTTGTGGGATCAAGTTATGGAATAAACTTGATGACACTTGTAAGAATACACTGCTATTTAAAAGACAATACAAACAAATGGTAACTGACTCATACAGATGCGTTGAGTAATCAGTCCAGTTTCATATGGAAGATATTTTTGATAGGTTTACATATAGTTTGGGGCTTAACATATTATACCCTGAATAGTTTAGTTTCTATTTGTTCATGTTTA
>JAPQRP010000011.1:31576411-31620086 GCA_037367295.1 Apogon hyalosoma | reverse complement strand
ATGTAAGGAATGATGTTCAAAGGGATCATGTGGATGTGGACAGGGGTCTGGACCAGCACTTATGTTGGTCTAATGTTATAAAAGTCATGTTCTAATGTTCTAAAATACATGTGATTTTCTTGTATTTTTTATATTTACTTCTTGGATACATATATTTTTGCCACTTATGGGCAAGGAACCAAATATGGTAACTTCACGGACCTACATTTTCTACATAACAATAAAAAAAAAAAATCTGAAAAAATTCACAAAAGGAATAAAGTCTCAGCCCTGCGATGTACTGGCGACATGTCCAGGGTGTACCCCGACTTCGCCCATTAGTGGCTGGGATAGGCTCCAGCGACCCCCGTGACCCTAGTGAGGATAAAGCGGGTTCAGAAACTGGATGGATGGATAGATGGATGGATGGATGGATGGATGGAATAAAGTCTTGTTAGGTCCTCCAATAACACACTTAGGTTGACATTTTGAATTTCAGAGTATTTCTATGAGTGTCCTATAAATGGTTAAACTCATTCTGTTTTGTTTTTTTTTTGCCTACTATTGATTGCAGCTGTTCTTGGGTTATCAGTTCTTTGTGTATTGCTTTTAAACACTAGAGTTTCTTATTTAAAGTTGCATTTTGTTGAGGAAAAAATTTGATTATGTCCACATTAATTTGAGCACTGTTTATTTAACCCATAAAAACCCAGTGTCAGTCCCCAAATGAAAATTTCTCTATATCGAACCTTTCTTAAGTGATTTATCACTATTCATTATAATATTATCCTCTGTCTTTTGCATGTTATCACTATAAATAGGTATTTTCCTATATTTAATTTACTGATCATAAAGATGTTAACTCTTTAAGACCTGATGTGTCATCGCTGACACACCCTGCACATATGTATTTTGGATGGCTATAACTCTTTCACTGTTTGTGCGATTGGAAATTCCAATGGTTTCTGAAATCTGAGATGTTGCACTTTATAGGCTTTATTGGGTCATTACAGTAATTTCACTCCTGCCTGTACTAGAAGCAGGAGAAGAAGCCATTTTAGCAGTATTGTAACATGCAGTAAATTGAAAATGACTGCTAGATTTTGACAGTTCTAAGTGCTCTGGAAAAAATGGGATAAGGGAGTCACTCACAGCATATTTTCTAACCTTTTTATAGTCAAAATAAGAAAAAAAAAGTCCTGACAGACCATTTTAGGCTTAGGGTTTAAAAGGTTAATAAAAGCTCAGATGAAAGTTGAAGGTTTTTATATCAAAAACAGAGAAAACTGCGGATAAAGCGACTTTTTCTGTAAAATACATCATTAACTGAACATAAATAAAGTGTATCTGTCCACTGTTATCGATCCAACTCCATGGGTTTTACTGGCGAATCAATGTTGTAGAAGATAATGATGTTTCCATCTTCACTACTGAGCCTCTGAACGTCCAAATGGGTCATATGTGATGACTGTGAAACGATAACAAACTGCATTTTACACTAATTATTTACATGTATCGATAGGATTAGTGGATCAACATATATTAAACAGTGTAGATGCTTTTGATCAGTGAAGTATGTGTGGGCCTTGATGGGTTAAAATTCATTTGTGAAGAAAATTAATAATGAGAGGGTAGTTTGTGTCATGTTTGCACTAAGATAACACTTATTAGGCAACTTGTAGTGAGTTTTTTTTTTTTTTTTTAGAATTATTTCCACAATTTAAACTAACTAGACTTCTTTCTTCACGTCTATCACATAATTAAATAACTGACCAGTTTCCACAAACCTTATGATGAGTCACTCTACTTTGTCACCCTGACTGGAACTAGAGGGACCCTCTTTCTTTGGAGCATTTGTCTGTTGCCCCCTATCATAAACATGAGATAATTAAAAATGCACATTTGGTAATATTCTATTCATATTCATATTGTCACGCACAAACCTAGCGCCTCATCCTCCCACCCCCACCCAGTCTCTCTCTCTCTCTCTCTCTCTCTCTCTCTCTCTCTCTCTCCCATCGTGCGTTGAAGTGGAGGGCGCTCCTCTGGTTTTGCCAGTGCGCACCACGGCATCGCTTCTCCTCAGTCCGTACCGGCTGTTGCTGCGCCCGGAGCACCTGCAGGCGCTGAGAGAGACAGGAAAAGAGGGGTGAAGACTGCGCCGAGACTAGTCTGAGGGGACATTTGGGAAAAGAGAGGAAGGAGAAGGGGCCGGCGGGAGGAGCGCACCATGGCCTCTAAGGAAACCACAGCGGCGGGCTTCGTCAGCGTCAGCAGGGAAATCACAGGTGAGCTCAGACGCACACGAGTTGGTTTATTTTTGGAGAAAGTGTCTTTTAGCAACACGTCAGCATCTCCCACGAAGGGAAGAGAACAAGCACGCGTGGCGTTAGTTTTCTCCTCTTACTTGGCTGCTCTTTGATTTGATAGGAGTTATCACCGCAGGCAAAGGCAGGGAATGTCTCCCAAGGCAAAAAGCATGATTTAATGGATGTACAATGTGAAGACTGTAATCCCATCGATCTCGCAGAGGAGTGTTCACTTTCGGATTGATTTGACATAAAGATGTGCTGTGAAATTTATCGCGCACGGGGGTCCTATCATGCTTCTACAAAGCTGTCAGAGTTATTTTTAAGTGGTGCTGGCTCTTGTGTGCATTCGTTGAGTTTTCATCTCTTTCTTTTCTCTCTCCTCTCTCTTGCTTGTGTGTGTGTGTGTGTGCGTGGGAGTTATTGTGCGACTGGGAGCGCTTTGCGTGCCGCAGGCAGCGTGGGTTCAGTCGCACACAGGCTGAGACACTGGACATGACGCGCAAAAGTCCGAGCAAGATGTTTGGGAGATAAGGTGCTAAAGAATGTGTGTGTGAGTCTGTAACTGCTAATTACCCTGAAGTGGCCACTTAAATCCCGCTGTTTACCAGCTCAACCTGGTCAAACCCCGTCTGTCTGGCCTGGTGGTGGTAACAGCCAGGCGGTATTAGGCCATTAACACACCTGCCAGATCACATCCACTGGAGGAAGAGGACGGAGGGTGGGGGATGAGTGAACAGATCCATCAAACTGTCAAAAAGCCAACAGGGGTATGAGACAGTATTGAAGGGGGAAATGGGGGACTAACCCATCCCATAGTTGCTGTCCCCCTTTCTGCCCCCCCCCCATGGGAGCAGATGCCGAGGTCACGCCATCAGGCCTTGGGGGGAGACTGCAGAGTGTGCTAAAGAGTTTAAGTGATTGGGTCTTACTCAGCTTAACGTCAGTATCTCTCTGTTTGTCTTGTACTGATCCTTCTTTCGATCTGGAGGTGTGTTGTTTCCTCCCCCCTAACACTCCCCTCCCCATCCTGCTCCCTCCATCCCTGCCTCGTCCTCCCCGCATCTGCTGCTGCTCACTCAAGTGTGAGAGCCAACTTCATGGTTGTTGCTGGATGTGGAAAGTGAGAATTCTGAATGTGCAGTAGCGAGGGAAGGTGGAGAGCACAATGGAGCATGGTGACACAGTATGACGCACTGTATCTCCATCTGGTGGGCTCCATGGGTGCATATTTAGCAGGGGTGGCCCTGTTTGAAATGTGTGCCGTGAATATCACAGCTCGCAGGCATATGCGTGTGTTTGCAGTCTTTGGATATAGGTTGACATTGTGCTCACGAATAGCAGAATTTGTTGTTTGGTAAATGTTTTCGTGTGTTATAGAGGACATTAAAGTAGAGGAGGCCTCCGGTGCGGTTCAGTGAGCTTCGGCAGGGTCTTGTGGCATTGTGCAGCAGAGAGGCCCCTAAAGATTGCAGCTCTGGATCTTGTGGTTCCATTGAAATGAGCCGCTGCTTTTCTCTTTTTCTGAAGCTAAAAATAGCCCAGTTATGAGTTCTCCTCAGCTAGAGGTTGTGTGTTTGTGTGCTTGCCTGTCCTCATGTTTGTGTTTTTTCTGGCTGTCTACAGTTTTCTGATTGTTCACCCTTGTGTACTTGTCTGTAAAGGACTAATCCACCGGTCTACCCTTAAGCCCAAAACCAGAGACAGAACACTATGACCGCATCAGAAGTCTCAGCATACTGATTTTATTTAGATATGGCCCCACTTTCAAGTCCTTGACAGAAGAAGAAAGAAGTTTGGAATGGCAATTTGTTTTCTTTTGTAAAATACATACTCAAAACATTTTCAGACTTTTGATGTTGCTCTGAATAGTTTCCACATGGATTAAAATTGCTAAAGAAACAATATAACGGAACCTTACTGCATGGGGAACATGTTAAATGAAGTCATGTAACAGGGTCCCTACCCCTAAAGTAAATAGAAGAACCCACAAAGAAATAAACTGAAGAAATTTACCTTTACCTTAAAACTACCAAGTAATTAGTTTGTCAAGTATTCTATTAAAAAGGCCATTTTTATGTGCACATAAGATACATCCAGTGGTAAATATCAATTAAACACCCTGTTCCCATTCATTATGAAGTTGCCTGTGTCTATCAATTTGCAAAATCTCAATAAAAGTAAAGCTGCAATAAAATACACGAGTGAAATGTTGCAGTGAAACCGCAAACAACAGCCGTAACCAAAAGACATTATGAAGCAGTGATTCGTTCGAAGCATTGTTTAGTATATATGTTCCTTAACTCATTTACTCATCCTTTTATTTTAATTTGTAACCCAGCGCTGTATGTTTGGATTTATGGATTTTCCCCTTTAAAAGCCTTTTACAGTGCATCTGAGTGCATCTCAGGACATCCTTTCATTCTATTATGTCTTTTCATTATGTAATTAGCTTTTCTGCTTTATCCTATATTTTTTCCTCTCCGCTCTTCTCCCCTCCCCAGAGAGCATCAGGAAGGTGCTGGACAAGCAGGCCATTAAATTTGTGCGAGCCATCAAGCAGGACACTAGGAACGGCAAATCAGAGGACAGGATTTTGGTGAGACACGCAAACACCCACACTGCTAACCTTCTCCCATCATTTTTGCTGTCATACCCGGTCACCTGATGGAGTCATGTCTTTGTTAAAGTGAAAGTGTCTTTAGCTGTGAGATGACGGAATATGGACTTGCTGTGCTAAGCTGCTCTATGGCTAGGGAAAATAAATATTCCGCTAGCTGTGCGTGTTCCAATCAACATAAAACACCCCTATGACATATATGCTATGGTTACCACATTTAAGTATTCATTCAGGTTGAATTTCTTGTTGCTGTTATATTTGCACACATCCAAATATGTCTTGTTTTGTCGTTGTATTCAGAAATGTTAGCTTTTCTTTTTGGCTTGCGTGTGTACTCCAGCCTTGTAAACTATTGGCTAGCTGATTTGTTTACATCACTATAAATAAGCAAGAGGCCGAGCATTGCAAACTGTAGTAAAAACCCCAATTAAAATGCATGTTCTGAATTAGGGGTGGGTGATCTGACTGTCTTATAATGTTTGAGTTGAGGATAAAAATGTATTGGTGTGGATGTAATGTGGATTATGGGATAATGTACAGAGGGAGTTGTCTATAAAGTACATAATAGTGCTGCCCAGCTTTTCCTTCTCCACTAAAAACATGTCAGATGAGCCAATTGCCAGTAAGACAAGTATTTTACAGAGGGAATTGCATCATGGGTTGTTGTGTAGTGTATTGAAATCTTAATTCTTCAGGGTCCGCTTGAACCTGCGGGAGTTTGTGTCTAGTTTTTTTCTGTCTTAATGATTATTTTAATACCAAAATAGTAATCTGTTATGGAAATGTTGGTATCTTCAAAGCAATATAATGTTTAAATTGTACAAATAAAGAGACCCCTCAGTTGTTTTTAGTCTGTGCTCTACAGTACATGTCAAAGTCATTAAGGAAGGTTACTATTTGCAAATTTTGGCCATTGACTAAAAAACATTGCACTATGATCTTCTGGCCAGACTGACCTATTCTGAATGCACTATAACTTTAAATCTAACTAATATTAGCATTTTCCCTCATGTCATAGTGGAAATATGGTACATTCAGTTAAGTTGGAAACAGACTATGCAGCGTAGACTATTTGTTCATGTTATAATTGTAATTCTTGCATGTACAACAGTGATTGACTCTTCACAGACAAAGTGTAAATCAAGGAAACTTAATTGTGACAAACTGAAGGAGCCATAAGAAGGAACAGATTACACATCCTTAGACACACACCAGACGCCTTGAAAATCAGGCTTAAGACAGATGCTGCCTAAGCAGAGTGAAGTGGACACTGTGCCATGGCCTACTGAGTCCATCGTCAGACTTTATTAGATGTGGCAGGATGGCCTTAATGCCACAGGCAAGAGTTTGTTGTGTGCGTGTATGTGTGTGTAAGACTAACGCAGTGTACGTGCAGGGGCATCATTTATTGTTTCTTTTTCTTTGAAGAAATGTGTTTGTGTGTGAGTGGATAGCAGAGGGTGTGTGGGCAGCCTGCGATGTGTTCAAAGAGCTTGTGTGAGCCAAGGCCACCAGTTATTGAGAAATTGTCAATTAGTCAGCTACATTACTGACTGATCAGTCACTCGCCTGCAGTTGCTAAGCACGACAGCGAGCTCATTTCCTACCCTAAAGAAGCCAAAAAAGACAAGCTGATAAGCAAATCAAAACTATTAATCAGTACTTCTTTCCATCGCGGCTGTTATTTCTTGTGTGTCTCTTTCCCTGGCTCGACCCTGCTACCCCCCCGTTTCATCTATCTCCATCATCACCCCCCACCCCCATTTTTGTCATCTCCTCTCTTTGTTTCCACTCTCCCTCCCTCCTTATCTGTCCATCTTGATTATTCTCCTCCCCATCATCACTTCCCCTCCTCCCCCGCCACACCAGTCGCCTCTCACTTTCTCTCTCTCTCTCCCACATGCCCTTCCCTCCATCTTTACTCAAACCTGTAAAAGGGTATTGAGCTCCTCTTTCCATCAGAGGCAATTCAATTAGGTCTCTGCCTTATGAGAGTTTTTTTACTATCCAAATGGGCCCTCGCTGTTCCAAATTCTTTCAAGGAGAGGGTGGGGCTGAGGTATATAAGCATTCTTTCTTACTCGTTGTCGAGGCTGCCCCTCTAAAAGACAGTCTTTTTCACTCTAATGGCTATGTTTGTTTGGATATATGAAGGGTGAACAGATGAGAGTTTGTAAATATAAAACTATTCACTTATGTTTGAAAAGGCCATGCATGGCTGCATAGTTAGTAAAAGAGGATTATTTCAGGATTAATACTGCAGTGATATTTAGTCTTGAAGCCACTTTTCTAAGCGTAAAGGCTTAGACAACACCTTCCTTTACCTACTTTTATTTTCCCTTTCATGTGAATATCTGTTTCATGGCTGAAGTTTTTTTAGAGGTTTAACTTTCATCTTGACTACTGGGGTGTTTAGTTTATGAAAAACAAGAAATGTGTTTTATGCCGTCGTATATTGACAGTTATGTTTATATATAAAACTCTTTGTTCTTGATTTTTTTTTTCTTTTTGGCCCTTTTCCCCTGGAGACTGCTGGTATCCAGCTGTCTCTATGTGTTGACTGTACCAGCCATCATACTGCGACACATGCACGGGGCTGAATCCCCCCACCCCATTTCAGACAGATACAGGGCGGGCTCAGCATGACATCCAAACGGCACCCTGGGCAGAATGTTGGGGAGCATCAACATGCATGTTTCTAACACTGACTGAGCATGCACGCGCACACACACACGCACACACACACATATGTACCTTCATGCATACAGTTTGACATGTGCAGGAGGCATTTATACAGACACATGGTTCAGTGCATCAGAACCGGCCTGCATACATGCTCCCAACAGCCATTATTAGATCACCCTATTTGAAGATTAGACGCAACTCAGAAAACAAAGCATCTTCAAAGGCTGAGAAAGAGAGGGAGGCAATGAGAAGACTGGAGGAGAGGGTGGGTGTGATGCAAGGGGAGGGCACCCCACCAGAGGAAAGAGAATGAAGGAAGGAGCCGGGGAGAGGGGGAAGGAAATCTCGGATGTGTTGTGATGCCCCAGTTGCCGATTTGGTTCTTCCGCCACTTACTTAACCTGAACGGCCGCTGCGTTTTATCCTCTGTTGACTCTGCATTTCCCTCGCTTCCACCTAATAATGGGCCTATTACTGGCTGAGATTGCCACTGTTTGACAGTCATGAGCACGCTCGGACGTATTAGACGTTATTTCCACTTAGGTCCTGCGGTTATGTGAAGGTTCTGCTCGTGGGACTTCAGTAGAATGGGGGTTTGAGGTTAAGTTAGCGCTACTTCATTTAAAGACATGGCTGCATGCTCAGTGGGTTTGTCTGTTTAGAGGGAGCATGGGTAATTATTATTTATGGTCAGGGGTCCTTTATAGAAACACAGCTCTCTGTTTTCAAATGTGAATACTTCTTCTTCATAAGCATCATCAGTATCTTTTAAGTTTCTTTCTTTCTTGTGTTTCAAATTTGCCCTCATGAATCTTGTATTTATTGGCTCAGTTGTTTTTGCTTGTTATCTTATAATTGTGTTGGGGTTGTTTTATCTTTCTTTGTCCTATTTTCCGTGGCCACTTTTATTCTTTGGTAGTTTAATCTCATCTGCCCAGATTAGCCTGTGTGCCTTTTTTCCTTATTGAATTTTGTGGACTTTTTCAATCATTTATGGTCTTTTTGGATTGATCATGGCTAAACTTAAGTCTTCCTTTGTCTCTTCTGTTCTGTGTTTGTGAAAATTTGTGAATTTTATACCATTGAATATGAAATGGTCTACTAAAGATTGGTGGTTCTTGACAAAGTCTAAAGCATTGTAAATGTAAGGGTTTGCCTACCCTCATAAGACCTCGGACCATTTTTGCAATGCACCTAACTGAAAAGGCAGAAAAACTCAGAGAGTTCTTGACCTTTCTGTAGAGAAAAGATACCTCGAACAGACTTTTTAAAAAGACTTTACTTTTTAAAAGCGGAGGTTATCTATTATTCACAAAAGTCAAATTTGTTCTCATCAATGTGTAAATGTGTTTGATGTTTCTTTGAGCTATTTATCCAAATTATACAGAGATATATAGTTTTTAATCTAATAACAATGAAAAAGCCAACGTTCTGTGTAAAATAAAAGGAAAACACTGAACTGTTTGACAGTCGAACTCATTTACTTTTCAATTAGAATTTTCTTTGAGACAATTTCAATCTGAATATAAAAAGGTTTTATACTGTGTATGAGTCTGTGCTAAACCCTGTCTTTACTTTTAAAGACAGACATTTCACACTGCTGTAAAGTGCCATAAATTTACAATTCAGAAAGACATTCTGGTCTTGGAACAGGTTAGACACAAAGAACATGGCAGAAAAATCAAACTAGGTTCCAAAG
The DNA here is from genome assembly GCA_037367295.1 of Apogon hyalosoma. Taxonomy (NCBI): domain Eukaryota; kingdom Metazoa; phylum Chordata; class Actinopteri; order Kurtiformes; family Apogonidae; genus Apogon; species Apogon hyalosoma. Next base: position 31,610,794 of record JAPQRP010000011.1, on the reverse strand, counting down.
ACAGCTTCAACAAATTAAAACAGGGTAATGACAGACAGTTTTGTTATTAAACTCACCCTTTTATTAGTATCTGTATAGATGTGCAACATTAATTTTTAAACAAACCTCAAACAGTACCTGATTTTTATCATGATTGGTTTACTAGAACGCATACTTCAGACACAAAGTTAGGATATCACCACAAGCTTACAGTGTCAATCTAAGTCATATTGATTAATCGGTCATATAATTCAGTTAGGGATTTCCCATTTTTCTGAGTATGCCCTTTTAGGTGCAAAAAGCTAGTTCATACAGTCAAGCGAAAGTGTCCCAGAATAAAGCTGATGACTTTTAATAATGCTTTTTTTGGCAGTTGTGAACTTGTGACCCAATATAGATGCTGCACACACGCTCAAAAACAACAGTTTTGTACAGTGGTAGGTTCATGTTTTACACAACAGCTGCAAGATGTCGAAGGTGATTGTTACTGAGGCTAAAATGGAGCCAAATTTAAACCAGGTTTTGAGTTATTTTTTGACAGAGATTTTTACACAGAAACACACATTATGGATGTTCATAATCGCTGGTAATTAGTTGTGACTATTTGCTGATTGGGGGGTTTAATTATCATTCCGTATTTTATCAGCTGATGTTATGGTTATATATTTTGCAAGTACGAATATACACTATTTCATGATCATTTTACTGTCTGTCAATATAGAAAATAAGTCAGCTGTAAAGTGTACTGTCTAGTGCATACAGCATGTCCCAAGAAAATGGGATATAATTGTTTAAATAGCAGGAAAACACCAAGGCAGAAAATGCAGTTTATATTTCAGTCACTCACCCCCTCTATTTTCTATTTGCAGTTTCACTTAAGTATTTACTTTTTTTTTATGTTGGTCAAATTTTCATGAAGTGCAGGATTTAACATGTAAAGATTCAAATTCAACCGCAACATCACCTTTTATTCTTTTATTTGTTAGAAAAATGACCCATTTGACCCACAGAGACAATGTTCAGCAGTGAATTGGTGCAGAGAGAGCAACCCTCGGCTCTGGAGAACAAGCTGTTTTGAAAAGGATCAATAAAGAAAAATATCCTTGACAGGCTGATCAAAAGTTAAGGTTAAAATGGGACCGAATCAGTTTTGAGCTACTCCAATAAAATAGGAATGTTCCAGGTGAATTGTCTACTTTTGTAACGTGATTATCATTGTCTGTTAAATTTGTCGGGGAAAAACAAATACTATTGTAAATAAAATATAAGACAAATCGGAAGTTGCAGCTGGGGTATCACTAATGTGCGCAGTTGCAAAATGGAAGAGGGGTTTTCAATTTTCTGCCACCTTCAGGAACACTTGAGAGGCATACTTTATGACGCATGTGTGCTATATTTCTTACTCTGCAGTCTACTTGAAATGTAATTAAAAAAATGAGTGTTCTGTTTTTATTTTTGTGACGTTGTACGGCTGATGTGGACTAAACATACATGAAACAGGCTTTAACACTGAACAGATACTAACTGTCTGATGCCTGCGTGACAGAGACAGAGCTCAGTGAGACTTAATGTTGTTACCTGTGACATTTGCAGGCTCGTCTTCTGGTTTATATTAATTTTACTGAAAACAGCTTCTCTGGCCAAGAACAAATTGGAAACCTGGTGGAAATCTAATCTGCAATGTTAATGAGCTGCTAGTACAGACGTCGGTCACGAATGGCGTACAGTATATTGTACACTATCCAGTAAATTGTTGGCTGATGTGCCCATGAGCAAGGTATTTACTCCCTTGGCAACTGACATGGCAGCCACTGCTCCTGGTTTGCAGTGTGCGGTGTGTTCCTGCATGTTCGGCTAGTGATGGCTTAAAAGCAAAGGTTCAATTTCAGTGCATGTTGTATGTTCACATGTACATTATACTGACAAATATTCTGTTCTGCTACTCGGCGCTGGTATAAACATGGTAAAATATAGGTAAGAGACTGACAGTAATCACATTAGCTAGTTAATTTGGCTTATATAATGGAATATATATTCAAGTATTTGAAAATCATGTTAGATTTCCATGCATGAGTTCCATTCACCGTAACTTAAAACAGGGGTGGGTAACTCCGGTCCTCGAGGGGCGGTATCCTGCATGTTTTAGATATTTCCCTCTTACAGCACACCTGGAAGCCATTACATCACTATCAGGCTTCTGCAGAACTTGATGATGAGCTGATCACTAATTGAACCAGGTGTGCTGGAAATATCTAAAACACGCAGGATACCGGCCCTCGAGGACCGGAGCCGCCCACCCCTGACTTAAAACCATAACGCGTACCCTTTTTCTGTAACCTCAACATAACATTAAAACAAAACAAGTGTTAGTCTTAAAGGGGTCATTGTAGTGATCTTCCGTTCATTTCCAAAAACCACGTATGAGTTGTATTCTGACGCATATGACAAGACTGGAATCAATTCCAAAAATGTATTAAAACCAAAAAGGTTAATTTCCATCATGGTAGAAAAAACTAAAGCTCTGTACGCTCTCTTCTTCCTTACTGCTGAGAGGTCATACAACACACATACACAGTGAAGGTGCATTAAATAGCAACGAAGAAAATCAGAAATTTGCAACTTCACACAAATAAACTTATAAACATTAATTCTTATTAGCCGTCATCTTTTGGCTCTTACAGTCATATTTATCTAAACCCACTTTTATTAGTCTTTGGTTCATTTATTTGTGTATTTGGACCCAAATAGTTCATAAAGTTTGAATTTGGACCCTCCAGGTGCTGCAAAGCTATATTTAGATTAATTCTGGCAAAAACGGAGGGGATTTCTACAACCCGTTTCAATTCCTGCTTAATGTGTTACCTTTTATAACTAGTTACGTCACGAAATTTGCACATATAAGGTCTAGACTTCCGACAAACATTTCTTCGAGTACGACATAATTGTTTATCAGCAGCAGCGGTTGTAGTAAAAACTGAAAATATATCCAAACTTTGAGCCGATTACCTAAAATGTTCAGTTGTTGGTTGTATTAATGAACACAAGTGGCTGAACGGGACAGAAAGCACGGTCAACAACCTGGAGGGGGCGGGGCTTGAAGTGGCTCATTTGGATTTAAAGGGCCAGCGCTCCAAATGACCTTTCACGTATCATTACTCAGAAATAGTGTTGAAGATGGACCTGTGGAGTTGAATGAATGAATGAAGAATTCAGACCCAAGCAGAGCATTTACAGTTTATGTGGACCACAGGGAAATGTTTAAAAATGCATAATTCCATTTAAAATAGCAAAATATCACTCCTTTAAATGAAATTATTTACACTGTGGAGACATGAAATTGATACCAACAATGTGACTATTTAATCACGTTACAACCCCATAATGTAAGAAAACACATATAGCCACACATGCACACATAAAACGACTGGTGCATTTTAAATGGCGTGCACTAGGCGTAACTTCCAGCTCAGATTACCCTTTTTTTGCAAAGACAATCCAGCTTTGTTTTGGACCGTAAAAGAAAGCTTAGTACAAAGCAGTAAAGCAGAGCCAGCCCAGACAGCTAGTGGCAGAATCTTATGTTCTTTCAGCGCATATACCACACTTGCATTTGTTTTTTTGTTTTTTTGAGGGGGTAATTCACTTGTGTAATGGCAAATATTACCACTGCATCACCCATGATTTCTTTTCACGTCTTTTCCCTGCGAGATGTTCAGTGTAGAGTCATTTTCCCTGCAAGTGTTGGGATTTAGCATCTGATGGTGCGTGGCGAGAACTGCGCGCTGTAATTAGGACTATGCTTTCTTTGATTATGATAACGCATGTTGGTAGCCCATGGCGGAGACTCTGAAGTGTGACTGCTGACCTTCTCTGTTCCTTACGAGAAAGAGAGAAAGTGTGAATGGGAGTCTATGAGTCGTCTTTGAGCCCTGCCAGCACACAGCCTCCATCTTCCTACGCTGTTCATCTCTGTTTTGTCCTTCGCTCCCTCGCTCTCATTGTCCTGATCATCCTGTATATAACCCCCATCTTGTTTCCTCATCCATTTGGCCTCTCCCACACTCACTTCTTGTCTCTGTCATCCTCCCACATTCTCATATATATTTTCTTTGCCCCCTTTTTTTCCCCCTCTCAACCCATTATCCAATCCCTGCCACTTCTCAGCCTTTACATTTCCGCCCGCACACTCAGTCTCGTCTCTGTTTCCCATCTACGACCCCTTCAACCCCTTCCCATTATCTGTCTCTTCTTCACTGTCCTTTTCTTCGCCCCTCTTTTTAACAGGTCTTTTGAGTTTCGCAGGGCTTGCTTGCCATCTCTTTGATTTAGAAGCATTGGAGTTTTTATGAGAGAATCTGGAACAAGATGTGTTTTTGAGCTTTGCATTTCTTTCCTCTCATTTGGCTCCCTCTCTCCTTCCCTCTCTCGCTCTCTTTCAGCTACTCTTAAGTCCACTTATAAAGTAGGACCTGGGGCATCTGTGCTTTAAACCCCCCCTCCCCTCTGTCACTTTACACACATGCACATAAGCTGACAGTCTGAATGATGGCATGGCTGTTCACATGATGCTGAGTTCACTTGAGTTACGGTAGCTGACTGTGTTTGTGTGACAGAAAGAAAGAAAGGCTGAGAAGAAGAGTCTGGGGAGTGTATTCTAAAGCCAGCTTAGCGAGCTATTGTACATCATATGTGCATGAGAGTCGAAACGAAGCGCGCGTGCTGTACTATCATGCCGGACTTATGCAAATGTCTGTATCAGAATGTGTCCGATTTTGCGCTGTGTGTGTGATGTGTGCGTGTGTTTTAAAATGCCCTTGTGGCCGAGCCAGAAATACCACAGGCGGCCAAATCTGGCACTGATCCCCAGCTTGTTCCCTCAGAGGCAGCGCTGCAACACACACATTCAAGACCCAGAGACACACTTTGATTTGCACCATCTCGTTTGAAGTGCAAGACCCAGAGCCTGACAGCTTATGATTAATATAAGCCCCCGCCCTCTGCCCTCTCTGCTGCGTGTGCACACAACACACACGCATGCATCCAGAGACAGATACATTTGTTGTTTTCAGGCTGCCACGTCCTGTACACACACACTCCCTGTTCCTGATGACACATACTCCCACCCTGCCCTAGCAGACTGCTTCAGGTCTGGCTGGGTCTTTGAACTTCTTCTTCTGACACCGTGCCATCACAGCAAGGGCACCTCTGTACCCCGATCCCATCATCTGCGACTACCTGCCCTTGTATCTCACCCACTTTCTCATCACTTTTTAAGATTATTGCCATCCCTGTCCTTGGCTGACCAGGTCAAAAAGTTGCCAATATCCTCTTTGGGTGGAAAACAAATCTTGCCCCAGCTTTTGGGATTTTCAATTGATCCTTATTGGAGAGGCTTGGCTGAATGCTACACGAGCAAAGAGATCTGCCCATGTCAGAGTCAGATAGCAGGGCTTGCCTTTAGCTCTTCCTGTTTGGACCAATTAATATTAATATCCAGACACATTAACATGCAGGATTTAAGTCCTAGTAGTTTCATTTTCCATTTTAGACATAATTTGTAAGCCCTTGCAAATTGAATTTTCCCACATATCACCATTCATGCAAGCTGAAAATAACTATCTGGATTATTGATTGTCACTAATGATACCTCAATATGCTGTAAATGATATTTCAAGAGAGGAGAAACCCTATGCAAAAGGCCTTGTTCAGCATCAGAGGATCAAATCGGCACCCGTCAGAGGGCTTGCATTATTGATGCCTCTGTTTACATGATGAGACCTTCTGTCAGTTTACAAGAGAAAAGATGCTTCATTTTTCACACTATATTTTTCTGTCTTTTTTTTTTTCGCTCTTTCTCTGTGCCTCAAGGTCCCATCACACTTCCCCCGCTCCTTTCTGGATTTATATAACAGAGTTTTCAAACTTGTCAAGGAGCTGTGATTGGACTAACAATCTACTGCGAAAGCACCTCCATGAGCTCAGAGTGTCTTAGTGAGAGGGGGGCTATCTTTCTGTCTCCTCCTTTTTAATGTCTCGTTTTCATTCCTCTGCCTCTTCCTCTGTCTTGTCTCCATGGGAGTCTGTTATGGAAGTCTATATAGTTAAGACGCCAGGCTGATGTGTGAGGCCGGCGTTGCCTGGAGTCGGTGTAGTATAGCACAAGTGAATCTGAAGACTTTATTATCAGGAGGGAAATCTGGTGTCTCTGTCCTTCTATCAGCTTCTCTGTCTCTCTCTCTCTTCCCCTCTCTTTCTCACTCTCACTCCCTTTGTGTGTTTCATTTTCTTTCTTCCTCTCACTGCCACTCAGCGGGGCGCCATTAGCCATTCAGCACAGAGAGACCTTGAGGAATTGAAAGCGACAGAGCAGAAAAAGAATAGAAAAACTGAAACGGGAAGGGAGACAGGGGAGTTGGGGGGAGCAGTAAGAAAGGGGTGTGGGCATGAGGGATGGAGTGAGGTGTTAAGGTGGGAGCACATCAGACTGGGCGATGTGGCACTCAGGGCGATGCAAAGATTGGGGGATTAAGGAAGAAGATGGGGATAATGAACAGATTTCCATGGAGATGAAGACAGAAATGAGTGGAATGACAGGATGCAAGGGTGGGAATTATGGACAAGGCAGGAATGGAATTTGAAAGGGAGCAGAAAAAGAGAAAGTGTGGCCAAGATCTAGACAAGAGCTATGGAGGAACAGAGATACACTTTGCATGCAGTGGGTATGCTAATTATGGATTTTTGAATTATGAATGAGAATAATTACATAGGCAGATGTGAATTTATCCACATATGCCTTCTTTTACTTTGCATCAGACACTTTTAAATGGTAATGCCCTTTTTTTTGGCAGAAGCACACCTCTCTTTTTGTTTACCAGTCCCATGTTCTTTGTCCCATTTCCTCCTCATAGTTAGCTCCTTATAGCGCCATTATTTTCCCTATGACGCAGCGCGGCATCTGTTGAATAACTACTACTTATTTCCATCAACGCAACTTAGCACAATAAATTGGACTGTCATATGACTCGCAGTCTCGCCGCAATATTTCTTTCACACACGCTCACACGCGCTGTCATCATTAGCTTGCTAATGTCTAGAGTGCTTAGCATGACTTACGAGCCATTGGAATGAACTGCAGAGATGATTTGCTCTCTTTATGGGGTGTTTGTGCTGTGCTATTTTTTGCTGCGATTTGCATTTTGCATTTCCTGCTCTGTGACAGAAAAATGAATGTGTTCTCCCCCTCAGGTCCTGGCAACATGGAGACTGTATCTCTTTGCTGTCAAAGTGCCCACCAAGGTAAATGTTCCCTTGCTCTCAGTAGAATTTTATGGCTTTCACTTGTGAGCCTTGATCTCGGGGTAATTCGCAAGAGATGTGACAGAAAGTTGCAGACTCTTAGAACAGGAGAGGAGAGATAAGGATAATGACTGGGATCATGTGTTTTAGAACATAGGCAGTGATGTTAACGATTATAATGCCTGTGAAGATGAAGCGGCAGGTGTAACAAAGGTAGGTTTTTAAGGATAATTCCCGTGTCCACTTGAAATAACTGCAGAGATCTAGAGCTATGGCGTCATCACTGAATAAGATCCAACAGAGCCAAAAAAAAGGTGTCAAACAACATAGCAAGTTGTTAATTAGACTTTTAAGTATGTGATAAGTACTTCTAGTGAGAGCGACACATGATTAATGATGAAACCAGATTAATTAAACTGGACTCTTGTTAAATTAATCTGTCTTGTTGTTGTTTTCTGCAGTAGAACTCTGTGGACATGTTGATTCATCATCAGGAAGTTGGTGTAGAGTTCGTCCGCGAGTTTGTAGATTATTTCACCTCACAAGTCAGCAGTAGTTTCTATGTAATGACCACATTTAGCATTTAAATAAACGTATCTGTCCCATTTTCTTATGGGTGCACAAGATGCTGTCTTAAGAATGTTCACACCACCATAATTCCTTACTTGTTGTGAAATCCAGAGCACTAAAACTCAGAATAATTATAATGATTAATATTTGTTTGTAACAGAATTTATCAAATCAGAATTAGAGTAAATTTAAAATGAAGAAAATCAGCAAAACATTCCAACGTTTTATTTTACAGGTTAAGTGCTACCAACCAACCAGATATGATACTCGGATATCATCATTTTTTTTCTCAGAATTTTAATAGAGTTCAAAAACCCAGTTGAGATGCATTTAATGAAATGAAATGAAACCAATTGTAGTCCGTATTGTGGTTATAATCCCTCTTTCCACAGACACCCCTTGTTATTACCTTCATGTTTTCTACATTTGGATAACTTGGTGGTTGATTTACAGCTTAAATGTTCTTCATTTCTCATGCATCACATGACCTCCTTAAGCAATTTACATTCTGTGATTAAATCTGAGAAAGCTGTTGTAAAAAATGCATTGTAAATAATTTGTGTTTCTACATGTCATGTGCGATTTTTCAGATGGAGGTCACCTTCAACTTCTTGGAAATCCGTGCAATGAACACTTATCCAGAACACCAGGTAACACGCTGGAGTCCAATTTCTCCCTTCTTCATTCATTTATAGATGTTCACAATGTTACTGTGAAAACTCTCTTGTCTGTACTACAGGTTGTTATCGATACAGACAAGACCACCTATTCCTTGAGACTGCAAAGCCAAGACCAGCTGGATCACATGGTCAGCCACATCAACTATGCTCTTTCCCGAGTCTTCAACAATTCCATTTATGCGTAAGCGTCACCAACTACTTTGGCCTTGAGCAAAGGAACAAATCTCTTTTTCTTTTTTTTTTGTTTTTTTGTGTTTACTGAGAAACAAAGACAAGTTGGCCACTGTTAACAGTAGTTGACAGTGCGTTGGCAAATTGGCAGCTTCTCTTTTGGGGAGCTCTCCTCCTCAGCAGCCAAATGCATTATTGGTTTTGCAGCAGTTTGCATACAACCCCTTTCTGTGTCACAGCAGACTTTAACACCCAACAATCACTGGGATTAAATTAGCCAGCTGACATTGAGTAGGCTGTTACCTGAGGGCATCGTGTTGGCCTTTTCTTTTTAAAACAGTTTATGTAGTAAAAGCACAAATTCACTTGTTCCGAGACTCAGATTGCCAGTCAAATAGTGATCAAACATTCAAAATGTACACAAAGGATTCCTGTAGTGCAGAGGTGTCAAACTCATTTTAGTTCAAGGGCCACATTCAGCTAAATTTGATCTGAAGTGGACCGAACCAGTAAAATGATAACAGAATAATATATAAACAATGTCAACTCCAAACTTTTCTTTATATGTTAGAGTGAAAAAAGTCAATTTAAACAATGAAAATGTGTACATCTACAAACTATCTTTTCAAACAATGTGAATGACATGAACAAACTGAAAGAATATGTGTAATTTAAGCAATATTATACTTCAGTTTATCATTTCCACATGTTCATTATAACTTACAGATCACAGCGGGTCTTCAAATACACAAAACATTTAGTATCAGGCAGAATATTGTTAAAATTGCACTTACTTCTCTTAAGACATTTCAGGTTCTTCATATTTGTTCAGATTATTCAAATTTTTTAGGAAATTATACTTTGTTTTAGTGTAAATATGTGAAAATATTTACATTTACAAAGAGAAAAATGTGGAGTTATGAGTATTTATAGATTATTATGATAGTATTTTACTGCTCTGACCCACTTGAGATTGAATTGGTCTCAATGTGGAACCTGAAATAAAATGATTGTTAATATCTTAATATCTATTTTTGCATTTCACAAATTCATCCCAAGGGCTGGACTGGACCCCTTAGCAGGCCAGATTTGGCCCCCGGGCCACATGTTTGACACCTGTGCTGTAGTGAATTTTTATTGCTAGCTTTTTCAAAATATCACATATAGTGGTTCCATTATAACTAATATTATATCCCGTTGTCAAGTACACGTGAGTACTAAGTCGCTTCTCCATCAGTCAGGCAACATGTTGCCTCCTTCATAGGCTTTTCCAGCACTGGTAGTGATGCAGAGATGTTGTTTTGCCTGATTACCTGGGCTGCGATTCGCTGTCACTGACTCCGTGCAGCAGACACCAGTCTAAGATGACACATTATCAGCTACTGCTGGGTCGCGTCTCTAGGACAATGGTGGAGTGCAAAGCTTTGGGCTGTGCAAACACATGCTTTCCACTCAATCTTGCTCACCGATTGCTGCTTGTTTACTCACAGTAATCACCCGGAAACAACACGGTACGCAACTTGGGGCCGGCAATGGCTGCTCCCCGTAGGTTCTGCCCCCGCCCATAATTCGCGCAATAAAACAGTCCAGTCTGGTGGATTTATGGTGATTTTTTTTTTTTTTTTTTTTTTTTGTTTTTAACTGAATTTGTGCCTCTTGCTTATAAGTAATACACAAAGCACAATTTATGTTGTAAGCAGGTATACTTTAAACTAATCTAAAGAGTCAAGTTCAGGCCCCAAAAGTTTTCATCCCATGGTCGTGTAGTTTTCTTCCATGCTCAGCTGAATACTCAGAGTGCATTCCCCTCCCTTGGTCTCATCCACAATTTCGAAGAGCAATGGGATTGACTGTGCTCCAGCTATTGACCTAGACAAGGCTATCTCCACACTCTATCATATTTCAGAATGGCTCTTTTCCATTAGAGCCACGGCAGATGATTGCTTCTAGTGAGAACATTTAAAGAGGAGAAGGAGGGAAGGGAAAACAGAGGGAGGGAAATTGTTGTTTGAGGGTTTGATTGTGCAGCCCTGTAACTGATTGGTGCCGCTTTATTGAAGTACATAATGCAGATAGCATCATGATAACGCGTCCACAGTAGCGCACATAACGCACACGCTCTAGGGGTGGATGATGATTCTCGAGATAAGGTGGGGATTAAGGTCACGGATGTGGATAGGTGTTGTGTGTCTGATTTGTTGACAAATGGGATTAAGGACGGTGTGTGTGGAATGCAACAGTATAGTGGTGTAATCCTATCAAAAAGCCAAACCAGGTACAGCACAGTATTATGTACGAACACTGTATTTACTTTATGATCGCCGTCCTCACTCTTTTCAGCTTACCACATAATTTTGTCGAAGGGAAATCTGAAAGAGCAATATTCCTCTTTTACTATAATTGCAGCAGGGAACGACGGTAGCTTCAAACAGCATCCCTCGTATCCAATTTTACAGTTAACATTTTTATTTATTCAGTAGCAAAGCAATATCATAAGCAGTTTTGATATTGCATGCATTCATGTTCCATCTTAATTTTGACTGGAGCTGCTACAATGAATAAAAAAATAAGTCTGCTGCAAATTTGCATCTTGCCAATGTACACAAGACAGAGTAATCAACTAAAAAAAACATTATGCAGCTGGATTTTGTTTGGAAGGCATTGGCTAATTTTGTAAGACAAATGTGTTTTCAGTAGTTTTACAGATTTATCTGTAATGGTGTCTTGCAGGAGTGCTGATAGTGAGGGTGAACTTTATATTCATTTAGGTATTCAGACCTCGGAGCAGCCCAGTACAAGTGCATCTTTGGTCTCTTGGGCACTGTACTGTCCTATTTAAGCAGCTGGGAGTTCAGTGCCTTGCTTAAGGGGACTTCAGCAGCAGCTGAGGAAGGAAAAAGCATAATATTTACCCTCCAATTTTTGCCTCCACCTGTAACTTGTTTTTTTTTTTTTAGCTCACTGGTCGTCTCATTACAGTCCTGGCTCACTACTACCTAACAATATATCATAAACTTTTCTCTTTTTTTTTTTCAGTCCTCCTATCTGTCGAGCCGAGGGTGACCTGGCCGATGGTAGTCAGAAGTTTTCACCAAATTCTGAATCATCACTGGATCCCCAGAAAACCTGTGGTGAGTATAGTACCTGTGTTCATCATTCGCAAGCATAAAAGCATACATGAGTGTACTTCAGTGTCCGTCCACTCGCCGGATCTCTGACTCACACCACATCATTTTGGAGCCTCATCTGTAAGTGGGTCAGCAGACCAAAGTTGCTGGATTCACTTCCTTTCTGCCTGTAATCCTATTAATCTACAAGAAGAGCGCTCTCATGGTGCAATACTTTCATCTCACCTCAATATTTACAGCTAATCTCTTTCTCTCTGCTTACTATCGCTGTCTCTCCCCTCCTGACTTCCTCTTTCATCTCTGGCCTGCATCCCTTCTCTCGTTTCGAACCCGTCATATGTCCTCTGCACTGCTTTATACTGTCTTCACCATTTCTAATCTCTTATGGTCTGGTTTGGATTGATTTGTTGTCTCCCCATCTGTCTTCCAGGAGGTTTTTCTGAGACGTATGCAGCTCTTTGCGACTATAACGGAATTGGCTGCAAAGAAGAAGTGCAGTGGGTGAGGAGACTACAAGATGTGCCTTTGTTTGTTGTGCTTCATTAGTTTTTAAACCACTTTATATGGTGTTATTCTGCATCGCTCTCTCTATATCAGGTTGTTTATTTCTCATCTTTTATCTTTCTTTTTTTTTTGTTCTGTTTCTGTTCCAGGATGTTGATACCATCTACCACTCTCAGGACAACAGGGAATTTAACTTATTGGATTTCAGCCATCTTGACAGCAGGTGACATAGTTTTACTCACTTTATAGTCACACCCAAGGCTCATAACTGTGCGCTAATTGGAAAGACACAATTAACTTATGCTGAACTTAGCCCAAAACAATAAACACTGTAGTCAGGGTGCTTGTTTATTGGCTTTGTTCCTCAGCACATTTGAGTTGAAATGGAGCCATGTAAATGTGGCGGTGTTGATTCTGAGCATGTATTCAAGTCATTTGCACTGACACTGGGGGAACAGGATGTATGTAATTAGATATGTTAATGTACTTAAGTCAGTTTTTGTTTCAAGCTTGTCAGTTCAGTTGCATCAGCTGCAGCTGGCTGTTTACCGACCTCTGCACTTGACACCCACAAACTATTGCAAGGTTTCCACAGGCCCTTAAAAAAGGTGAAAATACAAAATGATTATAGCCTTATAATGTCCATTAAATAGATTTTGACAGGACTTGAGGCTAACATTACTTTGTGTGAGGCCCCAAGTCTAAGTGTAACCTAGGCATAGCATGTGTAGTGCTTTTCTCTCTTGCCACGTCCAAGAATGCAATCTTCACAAAATTAGTCGCTTTTCCATTTGACATATGTGCAAAACTTTACTGATATTTACTAAATGTAGAAGAAACAAAAGTGCATAATGTCAGTTTTTCCATTCACTCACAAATGCAAGGATTTGTTTATTTATTATCACGAGATGACACGAGAGGTCATTCCATAAATATGGCGACAAATATAAATATCATGTTGATTTACAGATATATTCATTATTATTATATATTACCCCTCTGTTCCATACTAAATTACAAAATTATTTGGTTTCCTGGTGTGTCCACACATACCGTGCCATGTTTCTTTTAAAACTCTTCTTCTTCACTTGTTTTAACGTCCATCAACATCTGTTTTTTTTTCTTTTATTCTCGTGGCCCTAGTTGTGGAAAAAGGTCTTTCCACTGCAGTTTTGTTTGATATACCAATTGTGTTATGCCCGAAAAACCACCTCTTTTCTGCACAAAAACTTTTAATCGAAAAACAAGAGTTTTGTCGAAATTGTTTTTCCATTTGGTACATTTTTCTGTGCAAGTTATATTTGCACAATTTGAGGGTCATTGGAAAAGCATCTATTGTTAGTTTTAAAGTCACAGCAAACCACAACAAACCTAAAGTCACTGAAAGCAATGAGTATCTCCTACAAATAAAGCAAACAAATGATGAAACTAAAACGCCTAAGTAAAAAAAAAAAAAAACCAAGAAAAATTGGCTTCTACTTCCTGCCTTGCTGCTTCTTACACTGTGACAATCCTATTTACAATTTAAGTTTACATTGTTCTAAATTTTACACACTATTTACAATTTGTATCTTGGCTACGATCAAGTTTTCATGGGTCAGGTCTGACTGGCAGGCAAGTTGAGAATAGCAGAGGAGATATTGGGTGACGACAGTCAGCTGGGGCTTTTATGATGGACCAATCAGGAGACTCCATCCACCACACCCAGACACACACTAAGGAAGAACACACAAGGATTATGTATCACAAAGTAGATCTCATAACATTAATAAGACATTTCATAAAGTCGCATTAACTTCATTCATGCTTTTGTGAGAGTACTGTATTGATCACATTGTAACAAAGCTATAAAATGGAACCAATAACCTCTAATGGAAACCGTGCAGCCGGGACTGAAGTTGTCCGAACACATTCTCCTAATGTGTCACAATGTGGTGTATGGGTTAAGGGGGCTTTGTCCTTTTATCAATAATTCTACACTTTTGAAAGAAATAATAAAATAGTTTCTGTTAACCTTAATTGTATTCATGAAAGCAAACCCCTGCTACTCTTTGCAAAAACAATATGTTCAAATTAGGAAGTCAGAAAAACACAAGGCTACAGTAATAATCTGCCAGCGAATGTGTTTTCACATGATCATGAATGACTGACCCCAGTCTGCTCTAACGACTAGATCTTAAACTGCATTTGTCATTTTCTGAAAAAGGTTGTTAAAAAAAAAAAAAAAAAATAGGACCAAGGGTCCTGTTGTCCAACGGCATATTTAAAGACATTAACTGACATTCGTTTGACCTTTCAGGATCACTCAAGGTCAAAGGTCATGGCACCAAATGAAAGCCCATATATGACTTCCTATCTATTGCCAATAGTAACAAGTTCTAGCACTTTGAAATGTGTTCTATTATAAACCAATAGGGATTTGTAAAATTTCAAAAATCAGTATTTCCTAATTCTTTTAACAAACTTGGTAGACCATGTCCCCCCCCCAAACACACACAAGTAACCCCTGCTATGAATTTTAATTGATTCTGGCAGATTGTTTTGGAGAAGAAGTTTCTAGAAATCTGGGCATAGATAACCTTGGGTTTGACCTTTCAAGGTCAAAGCACATGGCACCAAATGCCCAAATGTACTTCCTATCTATTGCCAATCGTAATTATATCAATATCTTCAACTGTTTTCAAGTTATAGCACTTTGAAATGTGTCCCATTACAAAACAATGGGGATTTTTAAAAATTCATAAAATAATAATAATAATAATATTTCCCAATTCTTTGAACAAACTTGGCAGACCTTACCCCGAATATGTTTCACAACAATTATCAAGTCATTGTGACTGACGGTTTCGGAGAAGATCCTTCAAAAATTGTTTATGGACGAACATCAGATGGACAACAACTGACACCAATAATCGATCAGACCCTTTTGAGCCGTTGGACTAAAAATGATAATAATAATAATAATAATAATAATAATAATAATAATAATGGATTATATTTCTATAGCACTTTTCAAGGCACTCAAAGCGCTTTACATTATTGATCCATTATTCATTCACTCTCACATTCACACTCTCTGATATTTTTATCTTGTACAAAAGTGCAGAACCCTGAATGGGATATTCTCTGCCAGGCCTTTTACTGCAGCCATCATGGGTATTTAAGATGAAAAAGACACTGGATGACAATATTTTTTTCCAAACCAGATTAGACCTGGTTAAACCTTATATAAGATAGTGCATTGTATGTTATCTGGATAGCTACTTTGCTACAAAGCCATACACTCCCCTTTGCTAATATTTCTGCTTGAGTGATGATGTAAAACGTGAGCACACACTACAGTATCCCCTTAAGGCTTTGTCTTGCAAGGATTTCATATTACAGGAGTTGTATCGAACTACTTCCTCCCCAGAAGAAGTAGTTTGATACATAAAAGCAAAAATGCACTTCTACACTTGAAGTAGAGTGGGTATTTGTGTAACAGGACCCTTCCCAGAAGAAATGTTGAGGGTTGTCTCTTTTCTCTCCGGCTCACTTCATCTAAGTTTTGTATGAAGTTTATGTGGATCATAGAAAGAGGAAAGATGTGCTTGTCAGAGGCAGACTACAGGACTTAAACAGCTGTACAGTGCCATATGCCTTCTCCTCTAGCTCCCTGCTGGTGTCTTATTTTTCCCTTTGTGCTTCCCTTTTTTTCGAGGCATATTCAAAAAGGCTCTGCTTGTCGCTTGAGTGCTGCCGATCATAAAAAGATCTGGCAGATGACATGCAAATGGAGGATTACATGTAGCTTCCTTGTCTTTAGTTTGAGGAGCGTTTTGTCCTTTAGAAAAGTCCAAGGCCTGAAAAAATTTTTCTTCTACTTCACTGTCTGCCAACATCCTGATGAGGAGGGGTTAGAGTCAGACTTAAAAATGTATATATCTCATCACTTGAGGGGAGCCGTACTATGCTGGTAAATCAAAAGGCCATTCATGGAAGCATGATTGCAGCAGGAACTCATGAATATATTAATGTCTTTCAAATTGAGAGAAAATGCGAAATCACTGCATCGCTGTTGTTTTTCCTGCGATTTATATTTGGTGTGTCATAAAGAGAGGGGCTTTGCAGAGAAGCTGCTGGCCCATGCTGATTTTTTTTTTTTTTAATCCTATTTATTGTTCCCTAGAGCTTGTAATCCAGCACTAAAGATCCTGCTCTTCTAGTAAGGTTGTGTGACACGGAAATTGGGAGAGAAAGCAAAGTTTTGACAAAAAGCACATAAGGATTCCCACAAAGAAAAAAAACAAAAACAAAACAAAACAGTGCAACAAGCAAACCAGCCAGATGGAGAAAAGACATGAAGCAAAACACTGAAGAAAGCATCCAAGAATGGGTTTCTCCAAAATCATATGCCACAGGCTATTTGCGGTGCATTACTCTCTACCTCCCTTACTTGTCCTTTCACATTTCCATTCCCACCGTCTCCCCTGATTGAGCATGTCTGCTGTTACCACGAGTGACAGCATGATGCTTTTTCTGCTGACTGCTGTCCATCCAAACACAGTCGCTGTTCATTCCTCCCGACTGAAAGCGGACACCTCCATCTATGGCCCTGTCTCATCCTCTCCGTATCCTCTTCCTGTATCCTCTTCCTTTTCTTTACCCCAGCTCATTTAGTCTGTCTTAGTTTGTCTGAGTCATCCCTGTCACACACAGACACACAGGCTGGCTGTCTTTGACGGCTGTTGTCTGACCTGGAAAACGGCCACTGCAGGCTGACATGTTGGAGAGGGGACTGAGTGTGTATTTACATTAAGCACCCGAGACTTCGTGCGTGCATACGTTGCTGTTTGTTTGTGTGTGATGGACAAAAAAAAAAAAAAAATGTTATGCCTTACTGCCCAGAGAAGTTCTTGGGGCACCACTTGGGTTGACAGTTACTCCCTAGTGTGTATAGCAGCACACAAACACCAGCCAATATATTCACAAATAAATACTAGACAGGATACGGTGTCTAACTCTTACAAACTTTGCATCTTTGCAAGTTTTTGCTCTTATTAAATCAGGATTGCACCTATTTTTCTTAGCTGTTGCTGTTACTGAAACTGTCATATTTTGTACAGGTTTAGATTTAGCATGAATGTACTGCTTAAAAATCCAACTTTTCTCTGAGCTGTATTACCATAGTAACCCATATTTGACCTCCTATCGTATGCTCCAGATTTAAGTTTACCAAAAAGCACCGGGTTGATAGATGAACCTTTTTTGACCCCTTGGTAAACTTTTGACTAAAACTTCAACGTACTGTTCATGGGTAAATTGCATGAATTTATGATCGGAGCATGTCTCTGCTCCCCAGAAGATGTTTTTTTTTCACACACAAATGACCTTTACCCAACTTTACACCAACGAATTTTCCACATCTACTCAACTTTTTGGCATTAGATTTACCGGCCTCAGTGTTACTTTCAGGGAAATGAACCATTTTGATTTCTTGACCTCTTGACTTTTTCTCCAGTACCACCTCAGGGCATCCTCATTGCTGGTTGGCTTTTGAAATATTAAATCATAAAGGGTTTAAAGTTGTGCATATTGTGGGCTGTAATAAAGGTCGGAGCCTAAAGGGTTTTCCAGCCGTTCTTAAGAATTTATTTTAATCCGTATTATAAGATCTTGGAAACATGCAGCTTTTACTGAACATGACAGGTTGCAAGTCCAGATACTTTTATATCACATTATATCCCTGCTTTGGTGCATGTGTTCACATGTGCAGTCAGAGTAAGCGAAATGTGGAATCATACATATTGACATTTGCACTGACAGAATTCTGAGTGGACCTGAAGAAATATGTTTAAGTGTATCGGTGCCAGTCTCTCAAATGTACAAGACTTGGCCCGTTTTAGGCCATTCTGAAAATAATTTACGCACAAATATAAGGAAGTCAGATGAAAAATACGATATTTCCACACATTATACTGCAAAGAGTTTATCCTTTTTGAGAAGAAAAGAAAAAAAAAGCAGCCATTTATTGACAGGCTCATAAGTATTTGGACAGTGACACAAATATTGCAATTTTCCTCTGTATTGAGAATTCCAGCGAACAGCTACCAAATGCAAATTCAACATGTGAACTCCAGACTTTTAGCTGCTTGATTTGGTAAAAAAAACCCAAAACCCTGGTAACAGGCCTTGGACCTGCTTGTCACTCAGTTGTGCTGTTACTTTTGAACCTCTGATAATGGAAAGACTACCTTTTCAAATTATTGTAATTCTTAAATGGTTCATACAATATTTTTGTCCACACGTTAATCACATCCTGATTCCTTCATTGCAAATCTGCTGTGGTGGTGTACAAAGGTGTTGTCCGAATACAGTCGCAGAAAAAAATATTAGACCACCCTTATTTTCTTCAATTTCTTGTTCATTTTGATGCCTGGTACAACTAAAAGTACATTTGTTTGGACAAATATAATAACAACAAAAATAGCTCATAGTAGTTTAATTTCAGAGCTGATATCTATCCATTTTCCATGTTTTCTTGATAATAACCAAAATCACTTCAGTTCTTCCATCAATAGCTATTGTATTGTACTGCCAAAAACAGTGCTTTTATTCATTCCATGCTTTCTTTTCTCTGTTTTAGTCACATGATACACACAGGAGTTGGTACTTGATTGCAAAACCATTGTTTTTCGATGACTTTTGATGGTCTAATAATTTTTTCTGCGACTGTACTTACGGGCCTGACCCTGATCTGTAATAACTTAAACTCAGAACTGGCTCTGAATTTACCCTCAGCCCTACATGTAATTCCAGTCCCTCTGCCATGATCATGTTCTCAATATTAACATTAATTTAAAAATACTCACAGTCTAAATTCGAAGAAGTAAACAGCGGCAGATTGACCCGCTGTGCCCACATGCCCTCAATACACGGGTCCCAAAGCCTACGAGCGTACAAGTACAAGACGACATACAACCACCAGCCCACTGCATGACTGAGTGAGACATCATAGAGGGCAATTGCATGTCCTGCTGTCATAACATGAATCAACAGTCAGTGTTGGTGATGAATCCTGACATGTGCGTCACAGACACACACACACACATGTACAGGCTCAGCTGTGGAAGTCAGAATGGCCCGGTCTAATGGCTGGCACTGTAATGAAAAAGGAACACAGCCTGTAGCCATTTTACTCCTATGAGATTTACTGTAATGTCCTGGCTACTGCAGTTACTGGCACAGGACCCTCCCTGGCTAGATTACACTCCCTTTCTTCCTCTCTTTTTCTTTTACTTTGTATTTTCTCACCATCTCACCATCGCTTCTCCCTCTCTGGACTTATTCTCTTTCTCGTTGCAACCCCTCTCAGTAGCTGCTTGTTTGTCAGATGATGTATAGCAGGTGTAGCAGCAGTGTGGCTTTAGTTGGACCTTGGAGGATTCTAAAACTCTCCCTCCTCTTTTTCCCTCACTTTCTTTTTTTGCCCACAAACAGGACTATCTGTGGGCTTTGTGCCTGTTTGTGTAGCAGTGAATGTAGTAATGTTTGAGGTCTGTAGCTGGGATCAAACTGTGGCTTTACTGAATAATCCACTGACCCAGCTATTGATCTTTACATCGCTCTCCCTTTTTTTTTTTTTTTTTTTTCCTGATTTGCTGCATCTCCTCCTCAGTAGGGCTGCAATATCACTCATCTTTTTGAAAGCAGCTCTGCCCATAGTGTTCTCCCTGTCACAATGATGAACTGCTTCTTACGAAACAGAGCGCAAAGAAAAAGTTTGGCCCATGATGATACAAATTTATGAGTAAATGACATCAAATGGTTTTTGAGCAGATGGAGATTTCTAATTTAAGAATTTGTTGTGTGTGTGTATTCATTCCAGGGACTTGGCGGTTATTGTGGCATCCATTGCATACAACACCTGGTTCACCAAGCTGTACTGCAAAGACATGCGAATAGTAACTATCCTTTTTATCCTTTCGCTAATAAACTCCCTTGCCAGATGTAGACTACAAATCAGTTTTTATCTTTCTCCTGATTGATTTCTATGCTTGATTTTCTGCAAACAGAATTTACTTTATTGAATCACTTTGTATTTTTTTCACAGGAACCTCTGCCTAGAGATTTTTGATGTCTCTCCTTTTAATCTGTCACTCTGTCCTAAACGAGACACAATGTGCTGTGATGCACAAGCGTATATGAATCTCAGTTAAAAAAAAATAAAATCAACAAACAAGTTGAGAAATGTACAATGAAATAACTGCTTTATGTGAAGCTGTTAGGTCTTCAAACTGACAATAATAGAATATAATATCACACAAACAGCTTGTAGGACTATTTCTGATGGTTTAAAATATCATAATAAAAATGGTCAAGTCAATTGTTGTCAATAATTATCACGATAAATGTCAATTCATTGTTTGTTTTAAGGTAAAGGTTGATTTTCTCACAGATGATTACAGATTACATGTGATTAGAAATGAATCCGTGTAACATTCGTTCTTTTCATATTCAATTGAGAATTCACAATTGGAAAACAAAACAAATTACTCGTTATTTCATTATTCATGTACAAATAAAAAATGAGTTGTTTTTCATTATTTCGATTGTACGTACAAATTAAAAATTGGAAATAAGCAAATGGACCAAATGTTGGGTTTCACGTTGACATTTTTGATATCGATTTGGTCTGACTCAGAAGTTACTGATGACTTCGTGTGCTATGCGAAGAAGCTTCTACTTAGATTGTCTACCGTGCACTATACTATACCCGCATTGTATTAGACAAAACAACAATACCTGGAAGATCCTGACGACTTTTTTCAGTTGTCATGTCATCCTCCTTGAAAGTAATGGGTTTGCTGCCTCTGAATAACAGGAAATTCTCCATTACCGCAGAACGCATTAGGCAGAATACTAGCAAATCCACGATTGTCCAGGTCAACACAGGAAGAAGTCAATAACGTTCGAGTCATACCTAATCAGATATCAAAAATGTCAACGTGAAATCCAACATTTGGTCCATTTGATTATTTCCAATTTTTAATTTGTGCGTAAAATTGAAAGAATGAAAAACACCGTATTTATTGATTTGTACATGAACAATGAAATTAATCACTTTTTCGTTTTCCGATTATGGATTCTCAGTTAAATATGAAAAGAACAAATAATACACGGATTGAAATGATTGTTAAAGATCAGAATGTGACTCATATCAGCAATCTAGGAGCATAACATTTTAAACAATTATAATTAAAATAGAGCAATCAACATAGAGCAAAAAATTACATAGAAATAAACCCTGAATCATCTCAGGCATTTTAGACAATGATGTAAACACAAGTAACTCTGAATATGAAATAAAAACATGTATTACAATGATGTTTATCGCAGCATGAAATCGTCATGACATTTGTCATCATTGTTTTGAAACCTGGCCCCCTCTGCACAACGAAACACCTGAGAACAGCATGTACCTATTCTTTTGCCAACGTAATATAATGTAATACAATACAGTTGCGGAAAAAATTATTAGATCATCAAAAGTCAACAAAAACATTTGTTATGCAATCAAGTACTAACTCCTGTGTGTATCGTGACTAAAACAGACAGAAAAGAATACATGGAATGAATAAAAGCACTGTTTTTGTCAGTACAATGACACAGATATCGATGGAAGAACTGAAGTAATTTGGGTTATTATCAAGAAAACATGGAAAATGGATAGATATCAGCTCTGAAATTCAACTACTATGAGCTATTTTTTTGTTGGTATCATTTTATTTGTCCAAAAAATTTACCTTTAGTTGTACCAGGCAATAAAATGAACAAGAAACTGAAGAAAACAAGGGGTGGTCTAATAATTTTTTCCGCGACTGTATATCGTGAGTTTGGTTATACATATACGTTTACACAGCATTAACTATAGCTAAACTAAAACTCAATAATCAGCATTAATGTTCACCATTTGTGCACATCATATTAACATATCAACTGTAATTATGTTAAAGTTAAGGCATTTTTAGCAAAACATTTGTGTAACAGTGCTACAGTTAGAGGCGATGAAAAGAACTGAAAGTGTAAAACTTGCACTCAATAGCAAATAAGTTAGAAGTTAAAGAAGCAACTTTGAAAAGAAGCACATTGAGTCAAGTTTCACCCTCATGCAGCAATTTAAGATAATAGAAGTCTATTAACTATTCATAATATGCATTCGACTTATGAGTGTCCAACCAGGAAGAATTAACTTCTGTATGTTCGCAGTCCTTAACAGATTATCCCAAAAATGTTCATGTGTGAAGTGAAATGTGAAATTATCTTAATTTGGTAATTATTTTAAAGCTTTCTCACATGAACGCAGAAAAGATTAAGCCATGTTGATGGATATGAGAGAGAAGATTCCCAAATAAAAAAAAGAAAAACACATCTGAGAGTGTTATTCTATTAGAAGAGTAAAAAAGAAAAAAAAAGTGATTCATGAGTCAGGGCTGGTGATGGCTGCTGCTTCTGGTTGTGTCATTGGTTTGAGCGTTCTCAAACATGGGTATTGTTTGGTTTGTTTCCAGGGGTCGGAGGTGGTGGACCAGGTTCTGCACACAGTCAGCAAGTCCAACAGTCTGGAGGAGCTCACTCTGGAGAACGCAGGCCTCAAATCGTAGGTTTCCTCCCGCCCGGTATCACCATCACCTTGCCACCTTTCGTTGTTTAATTTAATTTCCTTTCCTGTTCTTCCCACTCACTCTCACCTCTTTCACCTTTCTGTTTGTCCTTTCTGCTGCCTCCTGTTTTTCCTCCCCCCCTCGTCTCCCTGCATCCTCTTAGCTCACTCGCATCTCTTTCCCTCCTCTCACCCCTTCGCTTCACCTCTCTGCTCGCCTCTCCTCCACCGTTTTGACCTTTCACAATTCTTCCTCTCACCTTTCCCCCCTCCCTCTCACCTGGTTTATCCGCCGTTCTTTCAACACTAAAACTCAGCTCTACCTGCCTACCTGAATGTGTTGCTTTTAGCACTGAAGCACAACTGAAATTTTGGATGTTTCACCTTGCATGCATGGCTTCTATCATTAAACAGAGCAGTTTCCTTATTTAGTGTCAATTGAAATGTTCTGGCTTTCCCCAGGTATGAATTAAATGAAGTGAACATCAGTGTTGAAAGTTAAAGTCTCACTTATCATTTCTTTGATTTTTTAGCTTAAGAACTCTATTTTATGGAACCATTTACAAAATTTCAGTATCACTTGTAGAAAAAGATAAAATCAGTTTACAATGAAACCTAAAAAGGACTAAAATATGTAAATGCACTATTAACTTTAATAATAATATGTTTTCTTGCTTATATCAGTGATATTTTAAGTATGAATCTATAGGAACTAAGTATTCAACAAGTACAAGAATATAGAAAGGTTGTGTGCAATCCAATTATTTGTAATTTTAAAATATGCTCTGCTATTAGCTGTATATATTACTTCAGTTATAATGTGTTTGTTAAAGGGGTCATATTTAGCTAAACTCACTTTTATTCGTTTTTGGTTCATTTATTTGTGTATTTGGACCCTAATAGTTCATACAGTTTGAATTTGAACCCTCCAGGTGCTGCAAAGCTATCTTTAGATTGATTTTAGCAAAAATCAAGTGGATTTCTACAACTTGTTTCAATTCCTTCTTAATTTGTTACCTTTTATAACTAGTTACACCACATTAGCACATATAAGGTCAAGACTTCTGATGAACATTTCTCTGAGTACGACATAATTGTTTATCAGCAGTTGTAGTAAAAACTGAAAATATGTCCAAACTTTGAGCCGATTACCTAAACTGTTAGTTTTTGGCTGTTTTAACGAACTCAAGTGGCTGAACGGGACAGAGTTTGCAGTCGACAACCTGGAGGGGGTGGGGTCATGTGCATTTAAAGGGCCAGCGCTCGAAATTACTCTTACTGGTGTCATTACTCAGAAACAGGGTTGAAGATGGAGCTGTGGAGTTGAATTAATGAAGAATTCAGACCCAAGCAGAGCATTTACTGTTTATGTAGACCACAGGGAAATATTTGAAAATGCATAATTCTATTAAAAAAAGCAAAACATCACTCCTTAAATAAAAGTTTAATAGCATATTTGTAGTGTTTTAGTTCTAGCAAAGTTTTTTATTCTGAGACTGAACAAAGTGACAAACTGCTGTCCCCGTGTCACAACATATTTGATCATAAAAACTTAAAATTTTAACATTTTCATCCAATATTAATCACAATTGTAGTTTAACATCATAGCTAAAGCCATGTTTCATTTAGTACCAATTTCTTGTGACAACAGCATATTTTGTACATGTGCGTAAAGTGAAAAAAAAAGCTAATTTTGAGTCCTATTGTCACGCAGCAGTAATTTAAGTGTTTTTACCCCAAAATTTTATTTCTGTAAATTGTAACAAGTGTCATGTGAAAGTACTTAGAGACATATTCATACATTTATTAAACATGGAGATAAGTTATTTAGTTTTCAACACAGAGCTTAATGAATATGAAATGTATCCCCGTGTCACCACTTGATCTGGCCCAGTAATGAAGTTACCGGGTTTTAATACGTTCCATGTATTAAATCGCTTCCAACAGAGAGGGCAATTTTTATTATAGGGTTTTTACAAGCACTGCACCAAAGCTAAGAGAGAAAAAAAAAAAAATACAAGGATATATGCTGTATGCTGAATATGTACTGTTGAAGGACAGCACTCTGTGAAATATTCTCCCTGTATGAATATAGGGTTTTAAAGAAGCACATAGCTAAAGATGATATGATTTAAGGTCCTTTAACAAAACTCATTTGGTCTCTTTATTCTCCAATGAATCATCTGCCTCCTCCGATCGTTAATTCACTATATTCACTAACTTTTCCCTAAGTTTGCCGGTGTGATATTTTGTTTTTAGCAGGAAGCATACAGTAGGTTCATCAGGGCATGTTACCATAGTTATGAAGCTGTAACAGCTGAAAGATGCTAAAAGCTCTATAGGAGTAAAGGGAGCTGCAGAATGAGGTGATCATTTTTTGTGGCTTCAATACAACCCATTATATGAAATGATTTGACTGAGGTTTTTTGTTACTTAGCTTTAACTTTCCATTCGTCCTTTAACCTTGTGCAGAATTGAAGGCAGCTGACATAGTGCAAAAGCACTGTACATTTTACACTTACAAACATATTAGAACTCAATTAAAAATTGTATTAAAATAAAAAAACTGTTTCTTTGAAATTATGCTGCTTTCAAGGTAAGTTTTGTCCTGCATCAGAGGGAATTGGAACTCTAAAATGGATTTACTCACTGTTCTAGAGGGAAAGTGAATTATCACATAAAAAAGACTATAGAATGTAATTTTCTTTTTACTTTTTATCTTTAGGGATTTTCCACAAAAGATGGCATCGGCCCTGTCAGAGAACCCAGCTTCTGTGATTCACTCTCTGAACCTGGCTCATAACACGTTAGACAACCAAGGTACCGTACCCACCTCGACTCGACACTCTCCCTCCTACTGCTGTCGCTCTCAACTCATGTCAAATGTTCCCTTTTTTACATTGCAAAAGCTGTTGTTTGCTGTCAAAGAATTCCAAATCAATCTCCATTCTCTCAGAACCTTTTATTTTCATTTCTTTATGTTTTTCTCTCTCATCTATCTTTCATGTTGTATGTCTACGAGTGATCCTTCTTTTTAGAGAATGCTTTTATTTTTCAGTTTCACCGACCAAAAAAGAGGAACCTCCTGCTTTTCTCGCACACTTTTCCCTCCTTTTTTTATGCTTTTAATAATGTCGTTAGGTGTCTACTGTCATAAGTGTGAAACAATGTGTTTACACGTGAGTTTGGCGGGGTCAGGCTTTGCACGCATGCCAGAATCACTCGTTAACTAATTTCTGCCCTCCCGTCTGACACATGTCACTTCCATTCGCTTCAGTAAATTCTTTGTGCTCACACATACCCTGCTGTGTGTGTGTGTGTGTCTATGCATGCATAAATAGTGTGTGAACTAGCGATATTGCGATTCCAAGGCCTTGAAAGACCTGACCTGAGTATGCCCAGCCTCTCCAAAATGCTAAACCTGCCTCTGGTGTACATACTGTGTACATGAATAAAAACTGAGAGAGCCTGGAAGTTGAGGGTGTTCTGGCATAACAATGCATTTTTAATAATGCAAAGCTTTCGATTCTTCGAGCATGGCTTTAATGTCTCTAATCAGATTGCTTAGCTGAAATGATTTGTTATGTAATCTTCCTCGACATACGGTAAATCATATGGGTTCCTTCGCTGCATGTGGGAGAAAGTGAGATTGTAAATTATTTTGGTGAGGTGTTGTTTCTGTAGTATATTTGTGGGTGACTGTGTATATTTTGGAGGGGGTGTATTTGAGAGAAGCAGCATTTGAGTTTGATGTTCTGTGGCAAAGCTGTGTGTGGGTTGTGTTTTCAGTGACTGTCTACTCATAAAAGATTGGATATGAGGTGTGTTCTTTTTGAAATGAAATAATGATCTTTTCTCTCGCTTCTTCTCGTTTCTCGTCTTTCCTTTCCTTTCCTCTCCTTTCCTCTCCTCTCCTCTCCTCTCCTCTCCTCTCCTCTCCTCTCCTCCCCAGGCGTCTCCAACCTCATTCAACAAGTGTGTCGCCTCAACAAGGGTCTGCGCCTCCTCAACCTCTCCAAGACCTCCCTCTCCTCTAAGGGTATGAGTGCTGCAGCAGCCCCTAGTGGCTCTTCATGTACATAGAACATTACACCACTATTGCATAAAAAAGGGAGAATCCATTGAAGTTTTCCATTATTTTTTTTCATCATGTGGAGATCAGATGTCTTGCTCGTGGACACATGAGTAACATCAGTTCTCTTTGTAAGATATGGGTTGAAAGCGTGGCTCTAACCACAAGGGTACCCCGCTGCCCCAAATGAATTTTTTTAGGGCTGGCATTTACTGACACAAATCAACAGAGACATGCCTGCACTCTGTGACCCACCAACCAAATGATATTCAGGTCATAATCATAAGTAGTTGATCTGTTTTTTGTTTTTTTTTTCCTAGTAATATCCTACATCGGCATTAGTACGTGTCCCACTTTTATTGCTTTCATCCCAGACAATGCATCCATCCACTTGTAGTGCTGCCGATTCATACGGATAATATTGATGAAGCCATAAATCCTTACATTAAGCGCCTGTTCCTAATAGGATTTTTTTTGGTCGTTCTAACATATTTCAAAGCATTTTCAATCTGCCATAGTATTTATGGATAATTGTGATTTATCTGGCGTGATGCTTTCATTTCATAGTGAGCTGCAGAAGAGCATTGTACAGTAGATGATCAGTTTTTTAAATGCAATTATAAGGCTGGAAGCTGATTGTAATATATATGCAACAGACAATGACCTCGCTACACTGTAAGTTAGCGTTATGAATGGGAAACCCACATGAGGTGTGATTTTTAAACTCCATGGGGTTGACACGGTGATGGGGGGGTGCAGTGATAGTAGTGACCTTGAATGGTGGGTGTTGCTATGACTTTGCAGGGGCTGAGCATTTTGTGTTGCATATTTATAGATCTCTCTCCGCCTCTCCCTTTTCCTTCTTTGGCTGATACACCTACACAGGAGCCGGTAATGCGCACATGTGCATGCCTACACTGTTTCTTAGATGAAATACGAGATGCAAAAAGGTAGCTGTATCACACATGTGCCAAAATCTCCACTCTGTTGGGTCGAGCAGTTTCATCACTGACCGATAGATAGAGGGGGGGATTAGACACTCTGTCCCCTCTTCCCCTCATTTCACTCCTAATCACTGCAAATTAGGAATGAAGAGCTTATCCAGCCTCAGAGTGGCACATGCACTATTTGGCTTCATCCACACACACTCCTCTGTGCTCGATACAACTGCTGGTCATTATTACAGATGATACAGTGTGAATAACATACAGAGAAATGATAGTTCCTTGCAAACTTGTGTTTATTTTGCACCTGCTGCTGAATATTTCCCATATTTTGTTATTAAGTCTACTGTAAATTTAATCTTCAACTTACCGTGCCATGTTGATTTTTGCGTCAGTGTTGCAGGATTTAATGAGGGGTTCCAGTGGGCCCGTGGGTGTAATTGTGTAGTGATCTAATTTAAGAGAATGAGTTTCTTTTGTTTTGGCTTTCAGGGTACACTTGGATACTGATAGGGGAAAAAGATGTTGGCTTCCTCCAAAAGTTCTTTTTTATACCAGCTGCTAGTGGAGCTAACCAGTCTCTGCTCAATTATGTTTTGCCACAGAGCAGGCGTACTCGCCTCCGTTATGTTGTTTTGTACTCATCAGCGGCTAATAAGTCACGTCAGGAGCTTTACATTGGCTCACTGAAAAATAAAGATGATTATGGAGTGATTAATTGACTCAAGGATTTCTTTCTCCTGGACCCCTTCTGTCGGTCCTCCTCTTTCCTCTGCCAGGTGTGGTTTCTCTGTCCCAGGCTCTGTGTTCAAGCGACGACTACTCAAACTCTCTGCTGCATCTGGACCTCAGCAAAAACCCAGGGGTTCTGTCTGGAGAGGATGCCACAGTGGGGAAAACACACAGGCTTGTACATGTGTATATATATATATATTTTTATGTGCAAAGCCACAGTAACAGACATACACTGTCATTTCACTTTGCAGAACCTTTACTTGTTCCTGGCCCAGCCCAACTGCCTGGTACATTTGGACCTGTCTGGGACAGACTGCACCGTGGACTCGGTTGGTACTCCCTGTCACTATACACCCATCGCTGTCTGATCTCTATGATGGGATTCAGGCCAAAAAACAGAAAGAGATAGCGTCCTGAATACAAATGGCCCACTACACAAAATCAACCTCAGGTGACTCACTGTCTTGCTCAGGGTTCCTTTGTGTATAATGCCTTGAGTGGTGGTAAAAGCTCTTAGGAGGCACTATGCTAGAAATGTATACCCTCTTATGAATTATAAAAATGGTACATTGTATGAATAGCATGCAGGAGGCTTTGTTGCTTGTACTTGTTCACATCTTTGTCACTTCAGAACGATGACTTAGCCTGTGTTGTCACTAGATCTAAATTTAGCACGTCTGCCAGTATGTCAAGTCAGTGCTTTGGCACATTAGCAGATACGCCACCAGCTGAAAAGATGACAGAGCTAAAAGAGTCCACTGACCACATTTGATTGTTTGCCCCTGGTGGTTACTGATAAGACTGCAGCTCCTTGTGGCTTGATGTGAATGCATAGGTCTCAGTGGGAACATGTTTCAAGTAAGTCGGATGTTTTTAGTGGTTGTCTGCCTGTGGAAGACGTAGAGGTCTGTTGAAAAGTGTTCTAAGAACAGGAGGTCACATTTATTGTTTATGTGTGGTTGTTGCCGCTCTGCCAGAGCTGTATTGCTGCTGACAGCATAACAGTAGGGACACGCAACGGTGGATAGAACAGAAATGAATATCCTATTTGTATCCCTACAGCACTGAGAGATTTGAGGTCAATGGATGGGCATCTAAACTTCCCACTCCCTACTCCCATGATGGCTCATCATGTTACAAACCAGGAATTTTTAGATTCAATCCCCCTGCTACATCAAGACTGTGTCCCTGCGTAACCACTGTTCCTTACAGTTTCCCTTAGAAGTGTTTGCTTTCTTTTTTTTCATGCGTCTTCACTTGAACAGTTTTAAACACAGAGGAGTAGGCAGCTTGTCAAGCAAGAATCAGTTTCAGGGAGGAACAGTCCACCCTGTGAAACTAATCCCCCTTCCTCCAATTAATGTGGGCCATAAATTTCATATTGAATTATGTGCATGAATGGAAATCATTGCATCTATTCTGCTTTATTTGCAAGTTTCCAAACTTTGTCTTCTTTTTTTTAAAGCAGCCCCTGGGACTTAACAGTGCTCTCTGCAGCTGCTTCATGTCCTGTTGTGCTAATTGTCATTTATCCTTTAGAGAGGAACTGTCGGAGAGAGAATTAGTCTTTTTTAGTGTTGGTCTGATGGATTGAATTATTAATAAGTTCCACTTTTAATCTCCACCGACGTACTGCCAATGGTCGATTAGTCAATTCATGTGATGGATCACACTGCCAGAGGAAAATGGATTTGTCCTATAGTTTAACCTATTGCAAGTGATGACTTAAAGTCTTACAAAAAATCAGGTTTTGATGCTGATCAGATTTGCCTAGAGCTATGCCTCGTCTGGCAAACACACATATATCATCTTTATTTCAAGGTTAATTGAGTCACAGGTTCCT
Source organism: Apogon hyalosoma (assembly GCA_037367295.1). Lineage (NCBI taxonomy): Eukaryota > Metazoa > Chordata > Actinopteri > Kurtiformes > Apogonidae > Apogon > Apogon hyalosoma. Next base: position 31,580,230 of record JAPQRP010000011.1, on the reverse strand, counting down.
GTACATTCACATTGATAATTTCCAAAGCTTTTTAGCTTAAGAGTAAACCACGTCATGTCACAAGATGAAAGCTTCATTTCATATGCACTTTGATGGATAGTGGTTGGATTGCTGCACCATGTTACACTGAAGATGCAGACTGCAACACCGTAAGTCACATAAAACACTTCATTTTCCGCACAGGATTGACTGTCCCCATACTGAAGTCCACATTTGATTAATATGCAGTTTAGCAGACTGAAGAACTGTAATGATTGTTTTGGGTAAGGGTCAGCTTGACTTTGATTTACTGCAATTCAATTACTCTTCTTATTGCCCATTTGGTCTTGCTTTTGGGAATTGGTAGACTTCCCGATTGGATGAACACTTTCCGTACACATTTTAAAGATTGGTGGAAATGGTGTCTGCCATATTTCACTGAGCAGCATTTAGCTATGTGGCATTAATAGATAGATAAAGTAAAAATGTAGCATTGCAGGAGTCTTTTAGGATACTGGTCTTTACAGATGTCTGTATGTACGTTTCTTTTATTTGACAGAGTTCCAGATTAAGAAATGTAGGGCACATTACTGAAGCAGATTGCAAATATTTTTCTGGTTTGATTTGACCCAGCTGTAGCATGTCAGGTCTTTTTGGCTCATTATTCTGCAGGCCTGGCAGCTCTACTTGTGCTTTTTTAGTGTCATGTATAATGCTAGAGTAATACATTAAGGGACATGCTATTGAAGAGGTTTTTGGCAAAGAAAGAAATACAGTAGCACCATTTTTTTTTTCTGTTTAGATTGCATTTGTGTCAGCTGTAATCTCCACTAAAACCATTTGTGCAGCACTCAAGAGCTAAAAGAACTGTTAGGAAACACAATCACACACGCTCTAGTGAGCATTGCACAACTCATTTGTCTCTCTCTTTCTTTCTGCTTCTTTGCCAGTTGTTTGGGGCTTTGCTGCGAGGCTGCTGCGCTGACCTTTCCTACCTGAACCTATCCAAGAACTCCTTCTCTCACAGGTGGGCGTTTGCCTCAGCTGAGCTGGCAGAGTGTAAATCCTTGTAAATTCCTCTTTAAAAAAAACAACAAAAAAAAACCCATACACACACAAGCACATTTGTTTTCTACTTCTGACTCAGCCAAACAGCTCTGGAGGAATTCCAGTCAGGAGGTGCCGAGCAGACCGAGCATCATCATTTATTTTCCGCTGTAGATTAGTGTTTAGCCCTGGACCTCAGTGACGGAATTAGTGTGCATGCCCGACTCGGTGTGTGTTTGTCAGGCAGCGAGTATATGTTTCCCCTCTTTAAATGTACACATGTCTCTATTTGCTAACAAGTTTAATTTAGTGTCTGTCAAGCCCATGAGTCTTTTTGTGTGTTACAGTATGTGTGTGTGTGTGTGCGCTTTGCTGTACGTCTGCCGGTGTGTGTCTGTGTTTACCTAGCTTGCAAGCAGTAGCGGCTCTGACTCTCATCATGTCGTGTCCCTCAAGAGCCCAGGAGCTTCCCCTGCTCAGCATATTACATTACAGAATTACAGAGAAAGAAGTTGGTGAAAAATGAGCCTAATTTTAGATGGGAATTATTGTTCCAATCCCCAGGCTCCCACGCCTGCATTTAAAAAAAAAAAAAAAAAAAAACTCAGCCAGGTTTCCTATCCATGCATTAAATCTCTCAGTCCATTTTTCACTTTTTGGATGTGCTTGCTTGCACCTCTTATCTTTTCATCACTTGTCACCCTTTACTTTTTTCTTTAGTGAGTTGCTGGAATTCTTGGACATTATCTGATTTCTAATGAGGAGATTGACTTTCCCAGCAAACCCCCCCCCCCCCCCACACACACACACACACACATACACATGCACACACACACTCCCTTTTACTCTTGACATCCACACTCCATCCATCTTCCCAGTCTGGTTTTTATCTCTCCCTTCCTGTAGCTTTTTACTTGTTTACTTTATCGTTCTCCTGTCATTTGATTTACCTCTTTTTCTCCTGACTGTCCTTCCTCCTCATTTTCTGCCTATATTCCGCGCTCCTCTTCCTCTCTCGTTATCACCCTTCCTCCCACTCAACTTTTCATCTCCTTTACCGTCACTCTTTCTCCTTGTATCTCTCTGCTCCTCCTCCTCCTCCCCATCTCTCCCTCTCCCCCTTCTTGTTCATAGTTCTTCCCACCCCTGCCGGTCATGGGTCCTCTGTTATTAAATGCATGCTGGCTCATTGCTGCCGGTCAGACAGCTGCGGTGTGCGGTGACAGCATGGAGCCACAAAGCTGAACAGAGCTGATAAGAACCGCCCGGCTGCTGCTCATGAATATGGAATGGGCCACCTCAGACCCCTCCTTCACCCGTTACATACACATATACAGCCCCGACATGCAAGCACTTGTGGCACTTTACAGAAAAACAATGGACGGTCAGTGTCGATGCAGTTCCACGCACGTGCACGAGTTGTAACAAGTTGCTGATCCAGCTCTCAGGAGACTGTTTTCTGAGAGAGACACTGACACTGGATCTGCTTATGCGACAGAAGCCCTTCTGAATCGGCGGTGTCTTGACAGGCTGCATGCTAATCATTACAAATGGGCCAAAGAAGAGCTGGTGTTCCTCGCTCTGGGAGGTTATCACTATAACACTGACAGGAGCTTGTAATGCTGTTGCTTGGTATTCCATTATTACTATCGTAATGTCTTCATTTTTGGTGTTTTTTTTTTTTTTTTCACTCCGGCTTCACACTTCCCACCATCACTCTCTCTGTTATGACCTTCTCCATTTTAACCGCTTTCTTCTCTGCTCTTTAGCTTTCATTTTCTTTTCCTCCCTTTACTTTCCTTTCATTACATGCAATTTTATCTTGCAACTAAGTTTACATAGTTTCACCAGTGTGGGATGACCCAGTCAAACACATTTGAATAATCAGCTTAGAAATATGGATATAGTAGCAATAGGCCTAGTGTGTGTCTATCGTCTGTAATTGTATGTGTGTGTGTGGGTGTGCTTGAAATTCACCACCACAAATGGCTGGTAATTTTGTAAAGTAACAAGCCAACCTGCCAGACACTAAATCAAATTATAACAAGCTTATTTCTGCAGTGCAATCATGGCAATGAGTGTAAGGTTTTGGGTCAGGTGCAGAAAGACAATAAAGGCTTAGATGTGTATGGCAGCATGAACAAAAGAATTTGGTGAAGTGGAGTGGAAATTGCAGGGGTGAAGTGATTGGTCATTATGTTCTGGCAGTCACATTACTGGTCTCATAACTATTAAACAGCTGTGCCAAACACATGGGCACATGACAAAATTGGCTAAGCATTTAGAGGAGAGTGCAGATGTCCTTATGTTTTTGACAGTTCAGCTTATAAGCACCCTCGACGACGGCGTAGAGATATTAATGTGCGCATAATGTGTCCTTTGCTTTTTATTTTTCAAAACAACAACAAAAAAAAAAACAATACACTGTTTAGTTTTCAGATTGTATTTGGAAACTGAAAAAGCCAAACCATTCTCTGCTTAATAAGACATCTTTTTATTGGGAAGATGTCATATTATGTATCTATTAAGTGGTGTATTTAAAGCAAACAGTTACTGAGAATCAAACTAACCATAAAGAAGATGTCAAATCCTGTGTACACAATGTGCTTTCCTCATTACTGAATCTACTTGTTTACCATTTTGGGGGGTGAAAAAATAGAGCAATGGGGAAAAAAAAAAAAAAAAAAGCCTTCTTTGCTGAACAAGTAAACACCATATCAGCTGCCTGAAGAGAGGTAGCAGGTAATCTTTTCCCGAAAAACAAACCTCATCTCTCTGGTAGATGAATCCACC
>JAPQRP010000011.1:31560342-31576311 GCA_037367295.1 Apogon hyalosoma | reverse complement strand
GTTTGTGTGTGTATATATATATATATATATATATATATATATATATATACTTCTCCTATAAACTGTTTTTCACTTCGCACCACAAGAGAGTTGTCTCTTAATTTCATTGTACATATGTATAATGACAATAAAGGCATTTCTATTCTATTCTATTCTATCCTATTCTATTTTTTAATTAATTTGGAGTAGTGTCTACATTTTTACAACTGCATTACACCAGAAACACGTCATGGCAATAGTAGCAAAATATTTTAAAAAAAAAAAAAAACAAAAAAGTGTTATTCATTTCCATCTGTTTTTTGACAAAGCAACATTGAGCCACTGGAAAAGGGCCCAAGATCCAAATGTGGCCCCGGAGCCAAAGGTTGCCTACCCCTGATCTAGAATTAATACAAGTAGAGCACATACTTCTACCTTTTCTGCTCTCCATGTCTGCACTTTGCCCAGTTTTTTATCTCTCAGACAGAACTTAACTACACTGTGGACGTGCCATGAGTGAGAAGAGCTTCAGTAACTGGAGCTGCTTCATTTAATTATTATTATTTTTTTTTTTATTCACCCCATAATGCATGAAACCATTATTGATTGACTGGAGGTATGAACCGACTGTCAAAGGTCGAAGCCCAAACTGAGACAAAAAAAAAGAAAATGTAGACAGAGGAACAAGTATCTGCATGCAAATAAACCACCACACACTGACAGAGGTCAAAGGTGAGGATTCAGGAGGATTACTAGTGTATGAGGGTGTATGTTTTTTTTTTAGGAAAATAATCCATACTTAAAATACTAAATGTATGGCATGTATTTTTTGCTTGATGTTTGTTTTGTTTACTTTTATCATATGATTTTAATATGTTTGATGCGTTTATTAAACAATTATCCTTTTTTGACGACAGGACACCATCGCCATTAAGAAACGGAGTTCCAGAACTAGAAGAATTCGTCCTGTTTCTACTAGACTGAGTAAGTTTTTACATCTCAGCTTTGTATTTTCCACAGTAAATATATTATAAAAGAGTATATTTATGATTTGACAAATACACTTTCCAGAATTTATTAGACTCACAGTGTTGCGTAATCCTCCCATGTGTCCATTTATCATGAATAACTTTATTAATAATCTATAATCCCTCAGTTATTAGCATCCAGTGTGTGTGTGATTTGTTATTATTTTCTTACTCTTATATTTATTTCATGATTAAAATCTAACAATGTTGCCTTTTTTTCTGGTGTCATCTTAGAACCTCTAATGGTAATATCCAGGAGTAACCAAGTCTGTATTTAATTTCTCCTGCACAGTTTGACAGTTTTTGTATAAACGTTTAGTCCTCTTTCATGACTTAAATGTGAAATACCAGCCTAGTCTGGGATGTCTGTACTTAAGTTTTAAGTGTATAATCTACAGCTGAGTTATGAAAAAGTTCCTTTCATCACAACTTTTCCCAGGTTTAGGCGACGAGCCCAGCTCCTCCCCCACCCCATCTGCACCACCTCACTCTGCCGCTCTTACCCACTCGGCGTCATGGGAGTGTCTGTCCACTCTTCCCACCAACGGCTCACCCTTGCGTCATGTGACCCACGTCAGGCCCCGCCCACCACGGAGGCACAGAGCAGGACACCTCCCTCCAGAATCAGTGAGTTGATGGAAGTAACTGCTTTCATTTCTTCAGCATCGCCTACATTCTGCGAAGGAGGCAAATTCTGCTTTGAGTTTCTACTTTATAGGAATCTTTAATGATCTCAGTAACAGCAACTTGTATTGATCTGAACTTGTTTGCTTTTACCCGGAAGGAAAGAGATGTTTGCTGTGTTTAATGTCGCATTGTATATATTGAACTGCACATCTACTGGCTCCACATAGAAGTTCAAAGGTGCATTTAAGGGGGACAGTGACTCTCATGTGTCATTTGGAGGTTTTTATTTTAATCTCTTGACTATTTGATGTGAACTTTTGTTATTCATCTTGTTTTTCATGCCAGTGGCACTTTCTAAAAATAAGTTCCTTTTAATGTAGGAAGCTGTCGTATGTGCCTATGTGACTCAAATGTTAATCATGCGCAGCCGTCCCCCAGGGGGCCGCAGGGCAGCCTCTAACTTACTGCTTTGTTTGTTTTGAGACTTTGTAAAAGCTTTTTCTAAATCGGTGCAAACTCTGTTAGGGCAGCAAAAGGAGGAGTCGTTTTACAAATAGACTTCCTTTGGCAGTGGATTTGGTTTTGCCAGCCAGCTATTTGAAATGATAATACCTTTTGTCAGCCTTTCAGCTTTTTTGTTGACATGGCGGATTGATCATTGTTATCCTGTTACTCTGCTCCCTGTTGTGTTTACAGCATTGCTCCGAGAACGGGGGAGTTAATATGCTCGAGGATGGACTGCCGGATTTCTACAGCAAGAGAGTCCTACCTGACAGGTAGCTCTTTATTTGGGTGGAAACATTAAAAATGCAGCACATATCTCATTACTACAGTGGACCCCGAGGCTAACGCACAGACAAGACAACAGTGCAAATGCAAACATGACGTGGATTTTACACCTCGGAGCAGTTTGTACAAGTAAAATCAGAAATAATGAAGCTGTCTTACATTAACAACTTTTAAAAATGTCTGCCAAAATTGCATTATTATTATGTGACATAAATATATGATATATTACTGTAGTTATCAGAAGTATGTCATTAACCCATAAAGACCTAGTGCCACTTTTGTGTCAGTTCCCAAATGAATTTGTCTCTATATTTTACCTTTCATTAAGTGATTTTTTTCCCCATTTATTGTAATATTATCCTCTTTTAATTTGCATTTTTTCACTGTAAATCATGTATTTTCATATATTTAATTTACAGACCCTGTACATCGAGTAAATTCAAAGGTTATTTGACAGAGTAAACTGAAGAGAAAGTGAATTTTTTTAGCAGCTTTCTCATTAACTGAACTTAAACCCAGTGTGTCCATCCACTGTCATTGACCCAACGCCATGGGTTTTACTGGTGAATCAATGTTATAGAAGATGATGGTGTTTCCACGGTAACTACAGAGCCTCTGAACGTCCAAATGGTCATATGTGATGACCATGAAAAGATGAATAACTGTGTTTTGTACCAATTATTTGCATGTATTGATAGTATTGGATCAACAGCTAATAACCAGTTTGTATTAGTAGATGGTTGTAGTCTACAGTGGTAGTTTGGGTCTTTATGGGTTAATACTAAAAGAATATTCATGGTTTGAAGTTACTTTACTTTGGTCAGACATCGTCCCAGGATCAATGCAGCTACTGTGTGAAGTTTTGCCATCAAAACCTCAAACAAAACAGGAGAATAATGAAATTTGCAACAAGTATTATGTTAATCATCATGATCATCAAATAACAGTTTCCTAAATATGTAAATGTCCCTTCATTCCACAGTGATAAGAGCTTGATGTCACCACTATTAACATATTTTATTGAACTGAATAATACTGCATGAGGTTGAGAACTGCCGGTTATTAGCTCATTAACTTGTGCCCAGATGTATTAGGTTCAAAATGAAAATGTGAAGTAAAATGGTTTAAGAGGGTGGAATGCCCTGTTCAGCTGTAGAATACGTTGATAGTGGATACAACCCCCCCCCAAAAAAAAAAAAAAACACCAGTTCTCACTTATATTCATTAACTTGTGTTCGAATGCATCAGATTCCATGTAAAAATGTCTCATTGGTTTTAGAAGGTGGAATGCCCTGTTCTGCAGTAGAAAACATTGATAGTGAACACAGAATGGGAGAAAAATGAGCCACTCTTGGACATGCATTCTAGTTACACAAGGGCAAAGTCAAGGGAAGGTTAACATTTGGTCAAAAAAATTCAATTACAATAATCCACATCAAACTTACATTTTTGGGTAGGTAATTATATTTTCAGGAAAATATTTTGAAATGAGAACAAAATTGTGAAAAAAAAAAATTTTTGAGGAGTTTTCTGAGTGTGAATGTTTGTAAAGTGACAAAGTTTTGTGCCGTCATTCTGGGTTCATTTTATAAACTCTCATAAACAAACTAAATTTACTCCAGAAACATTGATATTTGACTATTATATTATTTATGTCATAGTCTAAACACCCTTTTTAAAATAAATAAATGCATATATCTATGCAACATACATTTGAATATAATGTTAATATTATTTAGATGTTGTAAATACTGTAATATATATGATACTGATAATTGAATTAAAAAATGTTTGATTTGATATGTACTTTTGTCATCCATCTGTGACGCTGCCATTTTTCAAAACTCTTGCTATTTCGGTATGATCACATATGTTTTTCCTCTAACCAATTATTAGGTTGTAAAACAGAGGGTTTAAGGTATACACTGAATACATTTTAGGATGAAAATGCCAGAGGAACTTTACTGTGGAGAACTTTGTAATGCTTGCAAAAAATAGATGTTAATTTTTTTGTCCATCCATGACACAGATGTTTTTGATATTTTCATTTAAAAATATTTGAAACTAAATGTTGCCTTTTGAGTACGTTTGAGATTGTATTTAGACCTTTACAGTTATGTGTAATATTTGTCAGAAACTTGTCAGGTTCAAAAGTTATGAATCAAAAGGTAGTGGGCGGTCCATCTGTGACGCCCTGGAGCTCGCCCACTAGTTAAATACATGAACGCTGCCGTCGTCTTGTTTTAATGATAAATAAATAGCATATTCCTAAAATATTTAATACAAATTTTTATTGGTGACGTTCTGTTTGCACTGAAGCAACTTCATTTGTTGACTCTAAACATATTCATATGTATAAAATAAATCTTCTTGTTTACTGTCAAAGTTCAATCTCATAAATCCAAACTAAATGTCTTTGAAACTGTGCAGTAATCACTAAATTGTTGATCTTTTTTCTGTTGATCAGAGGCAGTTCTGTCTTCATACAGTCGTCACCTACATACTAATACTTCCACTAATTAGCAACAGTAGGACAAGCTTTGGCAGATCAGAGATCAGCTAAGACATTGGGTCCTATTCATTAAGTTTGTTTATTTATGAAATGTCTGCTTTCAGTAAATGACACATTTTTTTTTCTCTATAATCTGTCTGGACATATGTGAACGTACACATCAAGCGTCAAAACAATATTTGATTAAGATGTATTGTGTTATTGCAGGGACTCTGTGTTTATGAGAAAGGTCTGTCTATTGAGCTTTAGATAAGAAGTCAGCGACGTTATCACCAGAAACCATTTCTCCATCCATATTCATGCCAATACTTATGTAGATAATTTTTAGAAACTGATAACTTGCATAAATTGGTAAATTTGAGTTGATCACATGTGGTGAATACTGAAGAGTGTGAACTGAGGGAATCTATTTGTTTACAATATCTGCATACATAAAATCTTCATAAAATAATTGTTGGGTTAATCACATCAGAATCTCTTCATTACAGCACCAGTGGATTAAATATAAATACACGTATTACATTAATTATAATTCAGATTATTTACTTAACTAATTTTGTTTTGCCGCCAAAAAAGAAAAAAACCAGAACATGCTTCACTTTTTATAATGGGCCAAACATTCTTTTCACATTTGGCAGTTGTTCTTAAATCATACACTCGCCTCAGGGCTGTGATTGGAAACTGTAAGACCATATTTCCTGTGCAGTTATAGACTACACGACAGCATGCTTAAAGCTCAGCGGTAGTGTGTGAAGGATTCATTGAGGCAGCATAAACTGTGCCCTCTGTCAAAGTCCTCCAATCATATGTGAAGGTTCGAATAAAAAATCAGCTGTATTTTACCAAATTCTTTGCATACTGTATAACATTAATGTTAATCGTAGTGTATTTTTTTTCTCTCTCTGCCCTTATACACTCTTGTCTCTCCTAATAATCGCTCTCATCTGCCCTCTGTAGTCAGCTGTCATCCCTTCATCATGCCCAGTCACTGAGGAGGAAAAAAAGGCGCAGCGTCTTGTCCATTTTTTCTGGCTTTCGCAAGAATCGCAACTCCACCATCTCTAATCAGGATTCGGAGTGAGTATGCAGCATGGCAGCTGAGTGTAAGGAGGGAATAAAAGTAGCATTTAAGTGCATCAAGTGCACTGAGATTGAAACGGCTGTTAAATTAATGCAGCGCTGGGCGTAACGTCACTTCATAGCTTCATAAATATTTTAATAGAAGAAAATATTTTGCCATCTCCAGCTGCTTTTTTTTTTCTTTCTTATGCTTAGAATTTATGGCACTGCATATATTTCGGCTGTTCTTACATAATTGCACATAGTGGAAAAAGTAGACAGCAATATTGGAGAGAGAAGGAAAAACTTTATTTTTAATGAAACTAATGGAAGGGAATAACGACACTTTTCACTCTATGCAAAGTTATATAGTCGGACAGAACTGGGGACAAAAAGGCACCCAGAGTGATGTCTCAGCTGACAGAGCTTACATTTAAAACCTGCAGGATATGTGGCAACCTTTTAAAGAGGAGTGAGGCAATCGTTTCTGCTAGTAACAACCTGTTTTGCAATGCAGGAGCTACACATTTAAACAGAGGCTGTGTTTTATACCAGCCCAGCGCGTCCTGAAAGAGATGAGACCTGCTTTAAAAAAGACCCTTTGGTGCACTACACCTGTTATGCCAGATTGTTGCTAAACAATTACAGATGCAGGGGTGTTTTGTTGTTACTGTTACCTGCCTTGCTTTTTTTTATTTTTTTTTATGCTATTTTATTCAAGACAGTGCGAAATGTAAAGGCATGTGAAGAAAAAAGGTGTCTGGCTGCAGCATTTAACAGGAAACACAAGCTCAAACCATTATTGTAAATAATAAATGCATATTATCCTGCATATGATTGTGCATTATTTTTATAATACGCCAAGACTGTTTGAACGCAGGCTGGTTATATAGCACTTACTCATATCGTATCATAACTCTCAACCCTGCATAAGTGTGTTTGAATGTAAATGTTCTTGAATATGACTCGCGCATCAAGGTGCCTGTGTTTGTCTTGCGTTTCAATCAGCAGCGCTTCGGAGAATGTCTACTCCATGATTCAGCACCCTAAGGACAGTGGAAGGGCAGATAGCACTGTTCCCGGAGCGAACGGGACCATGCCTTCGCCGCGGTCTGCGCAGGGCATTCCTGCACATAGCATGAGGGCCGCCAGCCCCCCCTGCCTCATCCAAAGACAGGTACAGCGATCTGCACAGACATGGCAGCCTTTTTATGAACTGCTTCAGGTTAAGGTTGACTCGTTTTATTATCCCCTGCAGGGAAATTCGGTCTCTGCATTTTACCCATACTAATAAACACACAGTCCCTAGCATTAGCAGCAGCGCACACACACATTACGACACAGGTGTCAAGCATGCAGCCCGTGGGCTAAAACCAGCCCGCCAAAGGGTCCAGTCTGGTCCTGGGAGGAATTTGTAAAATGCAAAATTTACTGACAATATTGACAGTCAAGGATGTCAAACTTATTTTAGTTGAGGTGCCACATACACACCAATTTGTTTTAGTGTCAAAAAGTAAAATTACATGACGTAGTTTACATTCAGAAACTATCCTTTCACAAAAAATGTGAATAATTTGAACAAATATTAAAACATGAAGTGTCTTAAGAGAAGTAAGTGCAATGTTAACAATATTCTGCCTGTTACTAAATGTTTTGTGGATTTGTAGATCCACTGTGATCTGTAAGTTGTAATGCACATGTGGAAATGACAAACTGAGGAATAATATTGTTAACAATGCACTTATTTTTCTTAAGACATTTCCTGTTGTTCATGTTCAGATTTTTAAGGAAACTTCATAGATGTAAACATTTTCATTATATAATTGTACTTTTTTCACTGTTATTATTTTTCTGGTCCAGCCCACTTCAGATCATATTGAGCTGAATGTGGCCCTGAATTAAAATGAGTACGACAGCCCTGCATTAGGAGCGTGAGATGCCATTGAAGGCGCTCGAGGACTGACTCCAGATCTTCATCAGTACAGTAGTCAGGATCCTATATTTACCTGTTTTTAACTTCAAAGTCATGATCTGCAACCTTAACTGATTTTTTGGTCTTTGAAAGCATAACAACACTTCTTTATTTTTTATTTATTTATTTATTTTTTCAACAAGCATTTGGCAGTATTCCACTGAATCACCGGTGCACAAACCAATTCTAAGTAGATGCAACTCATTTAAATTTTAATTTAGATTTCTAGATGTTTCCGTCTGTCTGTTCCAGCCCACCTCTTTATCAAAATCAGGAACAATTCGCTTCTGGTTCCTGCGGTTCCACATGACATGACACAGTGCATCATTGCTTTCCCGTGCTCATAACCTGCTATTTCCAGCTGAATTTTCAGCACTGGATTTGTGTAGCTGGTTGAGGTGTGGGAGTCTGTATGGTCTATTTTAAATCTCTCGCCAAACATGCGCACACACAACCTCACACTCATCTAAATCCTTTTGGTTCCCAAAGTATAGTCCACGGATCCGCTCTCATCCAGAAGGGGATTTGAGGACACCCTTAACAAAATGAGGCATAATTTAATTTCAGTATAACTGAGTTGAATAGAAGTTAATTCTAATTAGTTCCCTCTCAGTACTCTAACTACCAGAGCAGAGCGTTCACTGGGTCATCACCAGATGTTTGTATAATTCATATGGTAGAGAAGATGGTGAGACATTTGACTCGTATGAGGCTTGATTGCTCATGTACGTTCTGTCTTTGTCCAGTCCACAGACCTGGTCAGCATGGTGTATAGCTGCATAGGGGCTGAAATCGAGGACTCCGATGCCAGCAGCACCGGTGACGTCAAACCTTCAGACCAAGACCTTGACAGATCGACCACCGTCTCAGATGCCCCCGCAGATACCCGGACAAACGGCCACGTGGCGTCCTCCAAACAACAGACGGACAGACAGATGGAGGCGGGCAGGCAGGAGAGGATCGTACCGCTGACAGATGCACGGACTGAGATGGAAGAGGACGGACAGAGCAGCGGCGGCGGAAGCGGGGCCCCCTCTGGGCCAAGGCCAGAGCCCCCTCCTCAGAGCACCAAGCCCAGTTTAGCTGTTATGAGACAGAGACACCTGCAGGAGAGTTTAGGTAATACAACCTAAGCAGCAACCGAAGCTGATTTACAGTGCAGGTTCTGTTTATATACACTAAACACAATCAGTGTCAGATAAAATGTGATACTACGTAATTACTGTAAACAAATGATGAAGAAGGCTGGCTGATATTCCTGTTATGACATGGATTTGTTTACTTAAAAAAACAGCATTTGGCAGCTTATTTGACAGTGTTTGGGATGTTAATTATCAACAATAATGTGACGGTAATAACCCACTATTATATCAACATGCACTGTGATTAATTTTTGTATCACTGTCTTGGAGCTCTGTGGGAAAAAAAAAATATATATAAGAAACTATATGAAAAAATAACAACAGCAACAGAAAAAAAACTCTTGAAAGCCTCTCACTCGGTAAGAGAATATTTGTCAAAATAAACAAAAAGTGGGTTTAAACAGAAATGCGGAGAAAGTGTCACAATGTCAAAGGTGAGCTGGATGGGTTTTCACAGACAAAGACCTGTGAAGGGTTAGAGCTACTTTCTAGTCCAGACTTTGTAACAAGAAAAACCTCCTCATTTACACAACTATAGACTTTGCTATAGCTCAGAGGGAAAAGATCAGTACAATAGCCAGAGGCCAGCCATCCACTACATGAAGGGAATGTGAAAACGTGGAGGATGACTTTAAACAGTACAGGAATGTATGAAAAGGCTGCTCCACTTTACCTCTGATTGAAAACCTGCAACACTTTGACAGCACAGGGTTTTATTAATAGTAACTGCTGTCAAATGGAGGTGGGTTGTCACTGATTTCCACCTACGCAGATGCAAATACTGAATGATCTCGTCTTTTCAAACTGTTACAGACACCCGACGCACAACATACCAACAACTCTTTCCATAATTTGAGCTGTTTTGGTTTTACCTCCAGTTGAATTTTCATCACTGTTGCAGTTTACTGTATGCGTGGAAACATTTTCAGTCTCAGTATAGAAAACTCCTGCAGATTCATTGCACAAGTACTAATCAGCCTTTCTGCGTCTTTTTAACCTTTATTTAACCAGGAAAAAAGACTCCTGGTTAAATAAGAGTGTTGTGGCCAAGACGGCTGCAGCAGAAGTTACAGAAAGTAGAAATTATAGCCATACATTCACACTAGATAGATAGATGGATGGATGGATGGATAGATAGATAGATAATCCTGAGGGAAATTCAAGTAATCTGCACAAAAAGACAGAAAACTGATAGAACAAAAACATGCGGGTTAGTAACCAGGTTGACGTTAAGGTTAGTATATACTCTAAAAAATTCCTTTACCATACTGTAAACAAAAGACTTCTAATTTAAAAATCTGTAGAAAAACTAAATGTGTTTTCAAAGTACAGTATTTACATAGTTACCTGTTTCAGGACACAGTGATTTAAAGTGATCGAAGGTGATTTGACAAGTAGGTGTAGTCGAACACAGTAATTTTCAGTGCTAAAATCATACATAAAATTATTAATTATTATTATTATTATTGCTATTTTTGTCACCTTAGCCACTTTCACAGACTTGTTTATATTTTTATCTCTTTATTTTTCTATTGTATTGACGCGTACCATCTTGCGCTGCTGCACACAATTGAATTTCCCCCTTGGGAGATCAATAAAGTATATTCTCTTTTACACTACCAGTCAAAAGTTTGGACTCACCTGTTTTTTCTTTATTTTCATGACTGTTTACATTGTAGATTCTCACTGAAGGCATCAAAACTATGAATGAACAAATATGGAATTATGTAGTTAAAAAAAAGTGTGACATAACTCAAAGCATGTTTTATATTTTAGATTCTTCAAAATAGACACATGTTGCTTTTATTACTGCTTTGCACGTTCTTATCATTCTCTCGATGAGCTTCATGAGGTTGTCACCTGAAATGTTTTCCAAAAGTCTCGAAGGAGTTCCTAGTGATGCTCAGCACTTGTTGGCCATCTGTGGTCCAGCTCATGCCATTAAAATTAGAAGGCAAGTCCTTTTGACTGGTAGTGTATCTTATCTAAAATCATACATATAAAACACCATAAATGCATCAAAATGTACTAAAAGTATACAACAGTGCCCCTTAAAAGCATATCAAAGCAAAACCTGAATTCAATGAGATATAAAAGAAA
The DNA here is from genome assembly GCA_037367295.1 of Apogon hyalosoma. NCBI lineage: Eukaryota > Metazoa > Chordata > Actinopteri > Kurtiformes > Apogonidae > Apogon > Apogon hyalosoma. The sequence goes on along the minus strand of JAPQRP010000011.1, from coordinate 31,565,103 downwards.
AAAGTCTACACTGAGATTTATCCTTTTCCCATTTATTTAGAATGACTGAGTACATTTAAAGAGGCCAGATTCTTCAGTTTAATCTCCTTTTATTGGTTGTTCCAGGCAGTGCGAGCAGAAAATCAAAAAATTAAATGTTCAAAATCAGTTTTAGAAGATCATTGTAAAGGCTGTTGTTTTTACCCTCAGAAGAAGCAGGAAGGCTGGAAATAGAAGAGGAGCAGAGTGAAAGAAAGCAGAGGGGCCGAGGGCCGGAGGGGCAGCATCCTCTTATTTCCAATAAGGTGAGTGCACAGAACGTAGAAAGAAGAACATGTGGTACTGTATACAAATGCGTTTCTCTTAACTGGATGCTGTTCTCCTCCTGCAGGCCAACCTCGACCTATCGAGAGACAAGGCCTCTCCTGAAAAGGTCAAGGTCTCACCGAAAAGCTCACCTGCCAGTCCAGGTGAAGAAGCAAACAGTGACCAGAGGAACTTGGCTCTGACACAAGCAATTATTCAAGAAGAGGGGACCGCTGAGCACAAAAGCCCACCAGCATCTGTCAATGCGGGGTCAGAGGCTGCAGACCCCGCCATCAGTCCAGGTATGAATGGAGCTATTATGCTGCTGTGAAAGAAAGATGAAACAGCAGGATGTTCCACACTGTCTCTCAGAAGTTCCCATGTAACAAAAGGACAAATTCAGTGAAGCTTTGGTTGAAACGTAATTCTGAGATGATTATCTTTTATTTCAACAAAATAATTAAAATGTAACTTTACTCCCGTTCTGAGTCAAACTCCACCTACTGCATGACTCTGAAAACAGCTACAGAGTCACAAAGAGGCTCAGACGGAAGAGGTCATCGAGCCCGTTTATATGACCGTGAAAATCCCATAACTGGGAGTAATCAGATAATTGTAACAACTGGGTCTGATGCGTTTACGCAATAATCAGAAACGCAATAATCGAAAAACGCTGGTTTCGATTTTGTAGTACTTTATTGGATTTCTTTCAGAGTAAGTACATGGTAGGCTTAAACTTCCTATTATTCTCAGACTCAGTTTTACTGTCATTCAATCAGTGGTGCATGATAGAACAAAATATAGTTACCCAGGTCTCAGTTTGTAGCATAAGAAAGATAAAGAATAAAATAGAAACTAGAATATATAAATGGTAAGTAGGATAGAAAAATTAAGAACATATTGGCAATTTTTTTTTTTTTTTGCTCAATTCAAGCAAAAAAATAATCTGCCAATGGAAGAAGTGAAAATCATCTTGGTAAGATTTCTTGAAATAAGATTTTCAAGACCTATTGTCTAAAAATGAGTTCTTATATCTCGCTGAAAAGTTCCTCTTTAGGTGATTCTGTCTTATTTTAAGTGTGATGAGATATTTGGACTAGAAATGAGAAAAATACATATGGTAAGATTTAGATTTTTTTTGTGTACAAACACAATATGGGGTTGGTGATGACAGTGAGGGTAAAATAATGTTTGTAATGATGATTCTGCCACCAATCAGAAGAAGGAGGCCATAATGGATTCCCTGCATCATCACATCACACCAGGAAGTCCAACTCATTTGATATAGGTACTGTATGTCTGGAAGTGTGTCTCCAGCCCCCTGCTGATGTTTACACTCAATGCATATATATATGTATGCTCTAAGATATGCATGATGTTTGTTCCTAATTTGGTCTCTTGCTGTCTTGTTCATAATTTAGATCTATGAAGCAACAACAGAGCAATGTCTTTATTTTTTCATCAAATGAAAACAGCATGTATCCACCAGTCAGTCTCTCTTTTGATGTGCTCCTAAGCTTGTAGAGCTGGCTGCCTGTGTCCAACTTTTTTGCTTCGTCCTCTTCTGAAATCCCGCATCCCCACTGTATGTGTGTGTCTCATGCCACTTTGCACCCCCCAGGCATGGAACTGGACAGACCCTACGATCTGGAGAGGTCCTCAGATCGCAGATTCCCTGTGAAAAAGCCCTGTTTCCCCCAGTACAGAAACAAATCTCTGGACTACCCTGCAGGGACCAGATGTATGTATCTGTTTCACTTCCTGCAAATATGTGTGGTGTGACGAAGAAACGGAAAACATTTGCACAAGCTTTGAGTTTTTGCAAAATTGAAAGTAGTCTGAATTAAGTGTTTAAAGGAGTGATATTTTGCTTTTTTGAAATGAAATGATGCGTTTTAAAACATTTCCCTGTGGTCTACATAAACTGTAAAGCAGGGCTGTCAAACTCATTTTAGTTCAGGGGCCACATTAAGCCAAATTTGATCTGAAGTGGGCTGGACCGGTGAAATAATAACATAACATAATATGTAAACAATGTCAACTCCAAACTTTCCTCTATGTTTTAGAGCAAAAAAAGTAAAATTATGCGATGAACTTGTTTACATCTACCAACTATCCTTTAAAACAATGTGAATAACATGAACAGACTGAAATTTCTTAAGAAAACTCAATTCAATTTTAACAATATTCTGTCTCAGTTTATCATTTACACATATAAATTACAACGTACAGATCACAGCGGATGAACAAACACACAAAACATTTAATAACAGGCAGAATATTGGTAAAGTTGCACTTCAGGCATTTCAAAATGTTCATATTTGTTCAGGTTATTCGTGTTTTTTGTGAAATTATTATTTTAGTGTAAATACAGTAAAATGACATGAAAATGTTTACATTTACAAAGAGAAAAAAAAATGGTGGTTGTGAGTATTTCTAGGTTATTCTGATAGTATTTTACTGATCTGAGCCACTTCAGATTAAATTGGTCTGTATGTGGAACCTGAACTAAAATGATTAATATCTTCAGTGTAACTTTTACATTTCACAAATTCATCCTAGGGGCCAGACTGGACCCTTTGGCGGGCCGGATTCGGCCCCCAGGCCGCATGTTTGAGACCTCTGTAGTAAATGCTATTCTCGGGTCTGAATTCTTCATTAATTCAACTCCACGGGTCTATTTTCAACCCTTTTCCTGAGTAATGACACAAAACAGGTCGTATTAAGCGCTGGCCCTTTAAATGCAAATGAGCCACTTCATGCCCCGCCCCCTCCAGGTTGTTGACCGTGCTGCTCTGTCCCGTTCAGCCAGCAGTGTTTGTTAATACAACCAACAACTGAACATTTTAAGTAATTAGCTCGAAGTTTGGACATATTTTCAGTTTTTAATACAACCGCTGCTGCTGACAAACAGTTAATGTCGTACTCGGAGAAAAGTTCGTCGGAAGTCTTGACCTTATATGTGCAAATGTCGTGACGTAACTAGTTATAAAACGTAAGAAATTAAGAAGGAATTGAAACGGGTTGTAGAAATCCACTCGATTTTTGCCAAAACGAATGTAAAGATAGCTTTGCAGCACCTGGAGGGTTCAAATTCAAACTGTATGAACTATTAGGCTCCAAATACACAAATAAATGAACCAAAGACGAATAAAAGTGGGTTCAGCAAAATATGAGCCCTTTAAGTACTCAGGAAGTTAATTTTGCAACTTTGGCAAAAACTCAGGTGTGTGAAAACTTTTTCATGGATGAGTCATACCTTGCATATTGAGTGCATGCTTGTCCCGGTGTTGTATAAATGGCTAACCCAAGAAAAAAAAAACTATCATAAAACATATTTTTAAGATGTTATTTGGCAGGTTCCCAAATACCTCTCATTGCAGCTGGCAGCCGGATCTGACAGCGCCCGGATAAATGTGCTATTAGACTAGAGCTTCACCATTTGTGAAATAAGGACCTTTTATCACTTGTGCTTTAATTGGAGCAGATTCCTTTTTGATACCAATGCTTCATTATTGAGATAATTGGCAGCCATGTTTAACTGATTCATCATCACTTTCTTCTAGGAGCCTTTTGGCATCGAAGATATAAAACCCTAAGGCAGTGGATTCAAGGGGCACTAATGACACGGCAAAACCACTGCCAATTACCTCAGTAATACAGAGCTATATATCAAAATGTGCTGCAGTGAACTCAATTACCATCAGTGTAAAAATGATGAAAGGGTCCACATGTCACAAATGGTGGCACTGAAGCAGGCTGTATGATGGGGGACATAAGTGGTCCTCTGTGCCCTGTTTGGTTGGATTTTCAGCATCAAGGGGAGACTTTTTATTTAGGGCAGTGGGGACATTTGTCTGTCTCACACTTATTGAAATCTGTATATCAGACACGCAGTGAAATAGTATTGGTTTAGTTTCTCTAAAACTAAAAAACATCTGGATCGTGGTCAGGAAGAAGACAGACGGCTGCAAGCCACCGAACAAAACCAAACTACATGCGTTTTTGTACCAGCGCTGGCATCGAAGTAGCCTATAGCAATGTGAAAGACTGGTGGAGAGCAGCTTTCATATAGTGAAAGCGATTTGACTAGATTGAATTTTCTTGAAAAAAATTCTGGGGAAAAAAAATTATTAGTTTCTATAATAATTAAAAGTGGTTAAGTTTTATGGTAAAATAGTTTATTCAAACACACACCTATACTACACTGGTCATTTTTTTAAATTTTACCATCAGGAGAAAAATATCTGATATTGTCTAAATCAGGTGTTCTGATTCCAAATCTGAATTTCTCCAGAATGTAATGATTTTGAGTTATGCACAAGTCAAATGTCGCCTTTAGCAGGCAGTGTTGTATAAAGTACTGGAAAGTCACACTTGAGTAGAAGTACATGTACGCTGGAAAAAATCTAAATCTTACCAAGTGTATTTTTCTCATTTCTAGTCTAAATATCTCATCACACTTAAAATAAGACA
>JAPQRP010000011.1:31539687-31550686 GCA_037367295.1 Apogon hyalosoma | reverse complement strand
GAATCAATGTTGTAGAAGATGACGGTGTTTCCACGGTAACTACGGAGCCTCTGAACGTCCAAATGGGTCATATCTGAAGACCGTGAAAAGATGAAAAACTGTATTTTACACCAATTATTTACATGTATTGATAGGGTTAGTGGATCAACAGTTTAGATCCGCAGATGCTTTTGGTCAACGGTAGATGTCGGGGTTGTTATGGGTTCATTTTCGCAAAAAAAAAAAAAAAAAAAAAAGGAAAGTCTCTGTTTTAAATGTCTGGGGTTACAAGCCCAAAAAGCTTGGGAACCACTGCAGTAAATTGATCCATTTATTTTTAATCTAACTTTCTGTGTGACAGTTTGTCCAGAAGGGGGCACTGTTTGCTAGTTTTTGCCTCCTCAGTGTACAGGTGTCTTATTCTCATCTGTCAGTGAAGTATGCAGTTATTGACAGCAAGTAGAAAACTCAGTTTGTTGATGTGTAGGATGTGTTTACAGAGGAAAGCTAATGTAGTGTTTACAGTCCTGCACTCACTGGGCATTTAGACTAATTTGCATGTATAGTTAACACAAATAATTTACTGTGAGAAAAACATCACCTATAGTGTTGTCAGTCAAGGTGGGTTTACCACACTGAGGCCGTTATACAATTATTCATGAAATTATGCAAGCACAAAGAAGGAAAGTTAGTGGTTTATATAAGCAGGATCTGATTTACATTACACTTCTTCTGTTACAGCTGAAGATTTAAATGGGCAGGAACAGAGATGGGACACAGAGGAGGAAGATTATATACAAAAGGTCTATAAATCAGTTTGTTTTGACATTTTGCCCGGATGGTATTCTATTTAGAGCAGCCGTTTCTCTGTCCAAATGTTACACCAGGGAAGATAAATAACAAGTTTGGTCTGGTCTGCTGTTTACAAAAGGCAGAGACGCAGCCCAAAAGAAATAGTGTTATTTTTGTCTGTTTTTTTATTGATGGATTTAAATATTAAATTTACGGAAGAGAAGTAGGGCCACTGGGTAAAAAAAAAAAAAAAAAAAAAAAGGTCCAATTGCAATAAAAATAATACAAAAAAAAAAAAAAAGAAAAAGGTCCAGAGTGTGAGATTTAAGAGGAGCTACTTTCAGAAATGGAATAGGACATGTAACATAATTATAAACTGTATACTGTCAATACTTTGCAGTATATATTTTCAGTGTAATTTTGTGATATTTCTTTACAGCCTTTTTGCACTAAGTGTTTTTGCTGCTAAATAAGAAACAGAGCTGCTAAACTGATTTTCATTGTTAAAAAAGGTCTATTCTATTCTATTCTATTCTATTCTATTCTATTCTACCAGTGTTAATAGTGCTGCACAATTTGGGAAAAAAATCATAATGTAACAGCCAAGGGCAATATTACGATGAGTCAACTTGCTTGTACAGTCAAAAACACAAACTTGACACTAAAAAAAGACAAAAACATGTTAGTGAATGGCTGATTGTCTGTAGATCAGCCATGAAATGAACTGGCATCAGGTCCAGGGGTGTACACCACCTTTGGTTGCGCTGCGACGACCCCTTCCACCCTATTATTGACTAAGTGGTTTGCAGAGAGATGGATGAATGTTCTACACAGACCCCGTCTCTGCTCAGAGTCGTTATATCCAGATCATCAACATGCAGCGGAGGTTCAGTTCATTTATTTTTTATTCATTTCTGCAATTATGCTGCTTTTCCACTGATGGCATCTGCTCAGCTTGGCGTCTAGCATGCTCCATTTCCACTGCGGGTGAAATCTTCCCTCAGTGGGGCTGGTTGTCATAGTGACACAGCATAAACAATTGTAAAGTGATCCTTAGTGTGACCACAGCTCTGAGTGAGGCAACAATGTAGGATGGCAAAACTTAAAGTTATGATCGTAAGTTATTATTTCCAAAATTAGACAAAGTGTGAATATAGTTGTTCACACTTTACAAAAATCTGTGGCTAATATATCAAGATAGAGCCAGAGAAAATTAGCTTCAGTATTTCTGGAGATTCCCCACTTGCTTGACTCATCCCACCTCACAACATGATGTGTAATAAGGGAGTGATATTTTGCTTTTTTAAATGGAATTCTGCATTTTAAAACATTTCCCTGTGGTCTGCATAAACTGTAAATGCTCTGCTTGGGTCTGAATTCTTCATTAATTCAACTCCACAGCTCCATCTTCAACCCTATTTCTGAGTAATGACACAAGAAAGGTGCTTTGGAGCGCTGGCCCTTTAAATGCAAATGAGCCCCACCCCCTCCAGGTTGTTGGCTGTGCTGCTCTGTCCCGTTTAACCAACAACTGAACATTTTAGGTAATTGGCTCCAAGTTTGAACATATTTTCAGTTTTTACTACAACAACTGCTGCTGACAACTGTCGTACTTGGAGAAATATTCATCGGAAGTCTTGACCTTATATGTGCACATGTCATGACGTAAGTAGTTATAGACGTAACAAATTAAGCAGGAATTAAAACAGGTTGTAGAAATCCACTCGATTTTTGCTAAAATGTATATAAAGATAGCTTTGCCGCAAATGGAGGGTTCAAATTCAAACTTTTTGAACTGTTAGGGTCCAAATACACAAATAAATGAACCAAAGACTAATAAAAGTGGGTTTAGCAAAATATGACCCTTTTAAGGCAGCAACAATTCTGGACCAACCAGTCTAATCTGTGTAACTGTGTATCATGTGTAGTGCCAGATCATTTCAAACCCTGGCAAAGGTGATTCTACAAATAGTATCCGACTATACTATAGATAGAATGCCAAAAAACATGCAGTTGAGGTGAATTGAGCTGAAAAGCAGTATTAGATCACCCTAAATCCTCCTTAATCTGCAACTTTAAATGTCAACAGTTTGTGCTTCTTTAATTGCAGCAGCTGATTATGACTCAATCATTAGTCCTAGTGTATAATATAATCGCCTAAATTAGAATTGCTGCCTTTTATTTTTAAGTTTCTATCTACAGAGGGAGTGGGTTGTCTCCACAGCATCCAGCGGGTTTTTATAATAGCTCAAAATGACTTCCTTCCCTTCTCCTATTTTGCTTTTTTAATGGGTGGCATTTTTGTACAATACAGTCACCTATCATATTTGAGTGTAGCCTAGAGTTATCATCCCCTCACCAACTACTTTTCTGACTGAATTCTAAAAAACAAAACAAAAACATCTGTATGATATATGTAAAATAACCCATAGGGATATAACACTGACATTTTCTTGAGAAGAACTTGATGTTGTAGGTGAATTCAAGTATCATGGGGTTACATTAGACTTCACATCATTGTTTCATGTTTGTAAAAAAGGGCAAGTTAGGTAACATAACATTATATATCATGCAAGACTGGTTTAGCACTATGATTTTCACATACTGAGCCGTGTTTTACAACAGTTGTAAATTAGCAATCTCTGCAATAATCCATTGTGTTTACAACTTTTATTAATCTAATGCAGATACTCATCAATGTGCGCCGTCTGCATTTAATAAACCAAGTAAATCAAACAGCTCTGACTGTAATCTGCAATAAATACGACACACTGAACCTTTAAATACCCACTACTAAATGAAATATATAACCAGCATTATACGACTTACTTTTAGGGGGAACAAGATGGGGAACCAGGAGAACATCCCAGGGGAATGTGTATCTGGTTTTATACCTGGAAGAAAGACAATGACATATACATTAATATTCAGATGTGTCAGATGAGCCTTCATTGCCCCTCCAGTGCTACTGAATTACAACATTAATTAAATCAGAATTACTTGTTAATGCTAATAAAACCAAATTGATACATTTACCCTATAGCCAAAGTATGCTTATGATAATATTGTCCTCTAAGAACAGAATTTTGAATCTAGGTGAATGACAATTTAACATATAAATAGCATTTGAATGAGCAAAGACAGAGATGATTCATTTTAGAGAAATAAATGAAGTTTTCCTCCTCACTCTTGAAACATGCTCATAGAGGCAACTTTCCCACACCAGTTTTAGAGTATGTAGACATTCTATACATGTCTTAGCGACAACTCAGCACTCTGAGCCTAATTCAAACAGAGGAATGCTCTTTTTGCTTCACTTCATCTTAGATGCTGTGTTTTGACACTGGAGGATGCAATAAAAATAGACATAGATGGCAGTTTGGGTTCCCGTGGGACATCAATTTTTTCTTTTGGGTTTAGAGTTGAAAACTGCTGGAACCTCTGAAATTAGTCTTTGCTGAATTCCCGTGTTATCGTTTAATCATTTGCTTTCTGTCGTTTTCAGCTATTGTGCAATGTAATTGGAGAATCAATAAACATGATTTTTGCTTTAAAAGTCGACTTACTGAGTGTGACATCTTTGTACAGCGTTGTCTCGAAGTAGCCAGCAAAGCCATGCAGCACTGAGTTACAATCCACTGAGAATCTGAGGCACTGATACCGGTTATTGTTCATATCTGTGAGAAAAAGGTAGGGTCACCACAATCATAACACATTATGGGTGAGGTCAAGGGCGTTACTGATGGAGAGTCTACTACTTTTTGATTTAAACTTGTCTGGTTCAAAAGTTATGAGACAAATATTACACATAATTGTAGAGGTCTAAATGTAATCTGAAACAGACTCAAAGGGCAAAATTTAGTTTCAAATATTTGCAAATGAGAAATATCAAAAACTACTGTCACAGATGGACAAAAATCAATGTCTATTTTTTGCAAGAATTACAAAGTTCTCAAAAGTGAAGTTCCTCTGACATTTTCATCCTAAAATGTATTCAGTGTATACCTTAAACCCTCTATTTTACAACCTAATAATTGGTTAGAGGGAAAAAAAAAAGATTTTATCATATCTAAATCGCAAGAGTTTAGAAAAATGGCAGCGTCACAGATGGACAAAGCCAAAACTGTCACAGATGGACAACAAAAGTAAATATCAAATTAAACATTTTTTATTTTAATTAGCAATATCATATGCGTGTTTTTTCTTTACAATATTTACAACATACAAATAAAATTAACATTATATTCACATGTATTTTGCATAGCTATATGCATTTATTAATTTTAAACAGTGTGTTTAGAATATGACAAATATGTCAAATATCAATGTATTTGGAATAAATTTAGTTTATTTATGAGACTTTATAAGATGAATTAAGAATGACAGCACAAAACTTTGTCACTTTCCAAACTTTCACACTCATAAAAACTCCTAACTCCTATAATTACCTACCCAAAAATATAAGTTTGGTGTAGATAATGGTAATTTAATTTTTAGACCAGATGTTAACCTTCCCTTGACTCCACCCTTTTGCCTCTTTCATTTATGCTGAGCATCTCTACCTGTTGTTGGGTGCCTGAAGGTGAAGCAAGGTTTGGGGTCAGCCAACTGGTGGAAGTTGTGAAGCCTCACGACGTACGGCGTCTCAAAGTGGCACTCGGGGTCTTTATCACGTTCCCGGCAGCCTCGCACCTCATTGTAAAGCTTTGAGGAAGACAGAGGAGCCAGGTAGGACGTGTAGGAGCAGGGAATGCTCACTCCATCATCTGATATTGGCGTGACAAGATGAAATAAACCGAAAAGAAAAAGAGATTTGAGATGCAAAGATGCACGGAAGGTGATGGGGGATAACAAATGCTTTTCACTTTGGTTATTCTGGCACGACACAGAAGCAGATCTGCACTCAGTGGCTCTGCATCTCCAACACCTACATGTAGTCATTTAGTGCTAATTTGGGTTCATTATAACGGAGTTCACTGGATAAACATCATTTAAGTACCTTTGAGAAAGTGCTGTGCCCCGTCTAAGCACTCAGGGGAAAGTTCATTGTCACCAAATGACCCAAGTAGCTCACTGACGATGATGTCTGCTTTTTCAGGCGCTGCCCATTCACGCATGTCACATGACACAACCGTCACCTGATCACCCCACTCCTCAAAGCGCCAATTCTCCAGCCTGCATTTAAAAAGAAAAGCAAAAGAACTTTCATGTCAACTCTGCACATATTTAGAAAATGATATCCAAGTAAACTAGTCAGAATGGTAAGGATGGTTATACTTGTCAATGTCATGAATGCAGTGTTTCAGGAGCTGTGGATATTTCTGATGATTGAATTTTCTTTTCAGAGACAGATCTTTTAAAAAGCAACTGGTTACTGATATGTTTCATAATACAAAAACCAAATTGAAATACCAGACATTTTTCTTTTTCATTGTCAAAAAAATTGAATTGAAAATGGTTTGATTTTCTTTGTCTCTTCCACAGAAAATAATATCCGATCATATTGTGAGAACAGATTGGTCATTTGCAAGACAAGGCTGCCAATGATGACAGCTGTGGTTCTGAAAAGAAAATCTAATAACCCAGACATATGCAGACCCCTCAGAGACTGGAGCAAGTTTTATGAAGTCAGTTCAGGACCTGTATGTCAATAGCCCCTTTTACACAGCACTTCTGTTCCACGAATATTTCACCTATATTCCGGAATGACATCTGTGTAAACAAAATGGTGGGATCATTTGGTCCCACCTCTGTGAGTATTAACAGAGCCAAAGCTATGAACTATGAACTACTATAAGCTATGTTAAAGGAATACTTCTCGTTCTGCAACCAAGGTGTGACGTTTTGATGACGTATTGTGTGTACGACTCCCGCGCCAGGGGGATTTAAAAATGAACGCAGGCTGTGAAAAGTAAACAAACATATCAACGTGACCAGAAAGATGTCGAACTGTGAAGATGACAAGATCCGCGAGCTGTTGTCACTTTGGATGGAGGACTCTATCCATGCTAACATTTGAGGAAAGGTGAAAGACGGGCTGATTATGGAGAGGTTAGCTAAGAAGCTATGCTTGGGGTATTTCCGACGCGCAAGTTATAAGTCACACCATACGCTGAGCTGCATCAATGCCCCTTTTATTCTGGAACGCAGGTCCACTGTGTAAAAGTCCAGCCTGTCTCACCTCTGTTCCTCCTTTGGCTTTGCTGTGGAAATTAGTCTATGGTGGAATAAAGGTGGGATCACCATTTCACCTTTTTTCCGTGTAAAAGTAGCTTATATCACTGCACTGACTTCAATTTACTGTGTCCCATTTGTATGACCTGTGCGTATTGAAATTCAATCAAACAGGTCACGTCCTGGCATATTTAGTCAATAACTTTTGATGACTAGATCAGCCTATGACACTCTACATGCTAGATGTGTGTTTGCATTGTGTGGTTTTCAACTCACGTGACTACAGCGTTGGGATTTTTCTCCACAGCATACACCCTCAGCTTCCTGTCAGCCTGTCTGGCAGCACGCAGAGATGCATTGACCAGAGGACCCCGACCTGCCCCCAACACCATTAAAACCCTGTATCAAAAACACAAGAAAAAATTACCTTTCACATCCTCTGCTCTACAAATCTGAATGGATTTTGGTAATAAAGCAAAATTTAAACATATTCTTTTGTCAGCTACTCACTGAACATTGGTATCCTTCTGCTCCTCTGGCACTCTGTCAAGTAGACATTTATACACAGCCTGTGAAAAGATTTAGAGAAATTCAGCAACATATTGCACGTCAAACGGTCATTCTGAATAAATACCAAGCAGAAAAACATATTAAATGGTTCTGAAAGGACAACATGGGCAATGCAAAGTCAGATTTACAAACTGACACATTAAACACTAACTGTATATGTATATATATATATATATATATATATATATAAAGTCATGTTTTTAGAGAAATCCCATTGCTTAAGTCTAGCTATTACTTTATTTTATTCTTAATTCATTTGTTTCCATTCAGTTTAACTGCACACTATAGCTATAAAGGATTGTGACTTCATGAATAGAAACTGTAAATCTTGATCACCTGTGAATGTATGCAACCATTTATGTAAAAGTGTGAATGACACTCTTTATGCAGAGCATCAGCGAGTCCCAAAGAAATAACAAATGCAACCTCAAGATGTGAAAATCTGTCATTTAATTGGATGCTTGTAGGTCCCAGAGTCGTATCTACCGAGTTTGTTGAAATGGTGTAGCATCCGTTTCATATTACACAACTAAAATGGCATCAGCATAAAACTACAGACAGGTTAGTACTAGTCCTGGCTCTTTTTGAGTTTTGTGTTTAGTTTCAACAATACAGTAACATTATTTAACTTGCATTGAGGAGCATTTCCACAAATAAACTGCTCTGTACTAACTCCACTACTTAGAACTGTTGTCATAAGCTTGATTGTGTTACCTGTTGGTACTGTGAGTATTTAATAGGATCCTTTTCAAACACTTCATATGTCTGAGACTCCAGGTTGTCCATGAGGGGCTGAAAAAGAGAGGAAAATATTTTCAGAAGCCGTAATCATAATCCTAATCATTCTAATGAATTTTACTGCTTTACAAACATCACCTTCAACTGATTATAATCATACTACTGAACCTGAGTTTTTGTTTTAATTACTCGAGTTAATTTTGAAGTTTTCGCATTTTTACAATTTTCTGTTTTATTACTTCTAACCACCATTGTTTCTTGGCTTTTTTAGCTACTGAATTCAGATCGAATAATTAAAAACTAATTTCACATGTGCCACATAACTTTCCTACCTGGAGGGGAGATTGCAGGTAGTCTTCATAGCCCTTGGCAAAGAGCTCATATGCATTGGGCGCTGGCCGGTTCTGGTTGAGGTACTCCAAGTACTGAAGGTAGGATCGGAAGTCCTTCTCAGTGTGGCGGCTGGTGCCTGTGAAGATAAACTGGGCCTCCAACTGAGAACAGAAACAGATTTCCATTAGGACAACACTCCAGCAGGTTGTTGATTATCATCTGTTGCAACTCTCACACTATACCTTGAAGAGGCGGAAGATAATTCGCTGATGGGCTTTTGACAAAACAGGGAAGCCCTTCTTATTAGTTAAGAAGATGCTGGTAGGAAGTATGGCTGCTTTGATGGGCTCCCCGAGCCACTTATCAATCACAGCATCTGATGGCATATCAGCTCCAACTTCAATAGCTTCAGGAATATAAAGGAGTACATTTTCAGAGGTAGACACAAACATAATTATTTTGTTATTCACTGACTTTGCCAGAGGCTGCTTCATAGTGCACTCGCTCACCCAGACAGATCCGCTTGTTGTAATCACAAAGGGTTCTTAAAGAGTGCCACCTAAAAGAGCAAAGGCAAGTAAACAAAATGAGTCTTGACTTTAAAGGAAATCAATGAAAACGGTTTTAGTATGCAGACAACACTCAGTCTGCTCAGGAAGTGGACTGGTGTGAAACTAACCAGCTCCAGGTCTTCTCATCAACACTCATGTCATCGACACAAGTGGTTGGTTCGTTCTCTATCAGATCCTCCCTCATGTCCTCTGGAGCCATAAGCGGAACACGAATCCAAAACTAAAACCAGAGAACAGCAGTTTACTAATGACTTCAGCTCTGTGCCTGACTTTTCTGATATTTACTACATACATTACAAGTACGTTTGGAAATTTACAAAGCTGTGCAAAAATAAATAAATAAATCAACATTAGATTTGCTGTTTTAAGATTATAATGATCACGAATCAAGACACATACAACCAAAATACAAAGGAAATAGGTAAACAGCATTAAAAGTAAAAAAATTCTGGAAGAATTCTGAATATTACAGATGTTGTATGGGATCATGTTGACAAAGAAAGAATAAAAAAAAACTATTGCGCTGCAGGAAGCTTCCTGTATACCACATAAGACTATTTTAGAAAATATCCAGACCACTGACCCAAGACAGTTCAAGATGTCTAAACAGATGCCACACTTACTTTAACCTGTTTGACACATTTTCTTAGGTTTTTTGGGTGCATTTTAGCACAATGCCAATATTTCATGCTTTTTCTTGACATATCTTAACACTAATATTCAGAAATAAATATGTAAACTCATCAGATAGTAAATATAGAATTCTCTCTTACTCTGAATTATGTCATCATTAATAAACTAGTATGACTAACTGAACAGGGGAAATTATACACAGAATAAATTTAAATTAAATGTTCCCATTGTGAAAAACTGAGTGTAAATATATTTGGTAAAGGTGTATATACGGATTCAACACTGTCTGCAATTTTCTTACATTTGAGGTGTGGTGTCCAGTGTGGATGTGATTTAGCAGCAGACGGGCAAGATTGGCATTATGAGGGCCCTTCAAGGGGACCATGAAGACAGGCAGACCCAGGTAAGCTGAGAAGTTTAACTCCTGTGCCAAAGCCTGGAGGGAAACATGAGAAATTAATTATGAGCACAGATGGCTGGATGAGAATGGAGCAAAATGAATTCACTTTAGCAACAGCATAATACACAAAATAACAAAAATTGCCATGAAAACCACTTAAATGTTACTCATTCATACATCAACACAGAGGACAGGTTCAAAGAAAGAACGCAGCAGCACAAAAAGCACTTACTGCCTCTGAATTTCTGCGTTCTGTCTCAATTTCTGAATCTGCGTCGATCCATGATGACAATTTTCCAACAATAAGAGTATTCCAATCTAGGCAAAGTAAATGGAAGATTAAGAAAATTGAATAGTCAATATGAACTTCAAAATAAAAACAAAATGAACATTCAAATGATGTGTCAATGGGTTATGTACACACTGCAGGTCTTATTGGGGATCCAGTTTTGTAAGACAGTGTGCGTGGAATGGATGCAGAGTTAAAGCACAAAGATGCGTATTAAAGACACAATGCGATCATAATGGAATTTCACATCACATTGCTATTTTACACTTGTATAACTACTTTTTTCTTGCTTTATCTACATGATCAAAAGATTCATAAATATCTAAACGCGTTGCACTTTTAATAGCATGATTTGATGTTGAACAAACACTACATCATTTAAATTGTTATGGATCTTCTTTCTTTCTTAAATGTTCCAACTATTAAATGTGTAGTAGAGTGCTCCTAGTGAAAGGACAAACCAGTTGAGTTACATGTTAAAACAAATCCGTACAAAAGGTGTGGAGGCTGATATATATA
>JAPQRP010000011.1:31521426-31534500 GCA_037367295.1 Apogon hyalosoma | reverse complement strand
AACACTGGAAAATAGGTAGCTTGGCTGCCAGTCAGTAGCATAAACTGACACAAACATCAGTTATAATTTCTGGTTAAACAATGCTGTGAAAAGATCAGAAGTGTGGAGTTTGGGTCCTGGTGCATGTACCCCCTCCCAGTGCCATTACAGTTCTGGACTTTCATCTATTTACTTTCACATTCTGGAGTGCAGTTTCTCATTTTCACATGGATTGGGGAGTGCATGGAATTCAGTCACACATGATATAGATGAAAGGAGGGACCGACCTCTTCCACACAGCAGCAGATCTGACCGGGTCTGGGCTCCAGGTCTGCATTTTGCGGGCTCCAGCTCGTACTCCCTCCTGAACCTCGGATGGAACAGGGGCATGCACAGGAAATCAAACCTGAACAGACACAGAAAACACAGGATTTAAACACTGTTATTGTACATCATATAAAAGCAGAGCAACTACACAGGCATGTTTACGTAAGCCGCTCTTATCCGGGTTATAACATTTTCACGAACAGTCAATTAAAGATAAAATATACAACATCGGTGATCATCTTTGTGCCTGGGCACGTGCTGTCATTTCACCGGCTAGCTTAGCAAGCATCACGCACTGACTGAAAGCTAGCAAAAAGGACCGTCTCTGGCCCGAGCTCACTTCTGCTTTAAAACAACAACACACTCCTCACCCAAGTTTGGCAACCGCAGCTAACGTGTCGGCTACCTCCGGCACACAATTCAAATCTCTCCCGCAGGACACCCTGCTCCCCGTACTGACGGACGCCATGATTTAGCCGACTGAATGGATCGATGGGACCAGACAGTCTGATAACTATGGCATGGGTGGAAACTGACGCCATCTTGGATCTGCAAGGACGTTAGTAGCTATAAGCTGTAAAGGCCAATTAGAGCCGTAATGACATCTCACGTACTTCAGTTTCATATCTCATGTATTATCGCGATATGCAGTGCCGAATTGTTTCAGTGTCATGAGTAGTGGACAGTACCTAACTTTAAGTGATGGAAACAAATATACATACATAATATTTTATGTACTTTTATTGGTACTTAGAACAAACTAAAAAAAAAAATTCTAACTCTTGTCATTTTCCTCTTTCCTCTACATATCAGAGGAAAATGTTGAACTATTATGTAATCCACTTCATTTTTCTAACAGCTTTGATTACTTTTTGGGTAGTCCTACTTTTCAGAAATGGTGGTTTTGGATGTTTGTGAAAAACTAAATGTTCAAATATAAATATAAATCTCCTATGGACTGAGAAAGTCTCCTAACTAATTTGATCCGTCCTCTGTTGACCTGTATCCACCGTTGATTTGACTGCAAATTGAAAATGACAAGTTTTGTATTAGTTTGTATTAACTTGTACTGTTGGCAAAATGACTTTGTCAGGCAGCAGAACATATGAGGTTTGCAGAGAGAAGCTTCTTGGGGTGTAGGTTTCATAGCAAAAAGGATTAGATGTCATTTATATCATCTGAGATGCTCCAAGTGATAGGTCCACGTTTATTAGTGGGCAAGCGCCTGTGTTTGGGAGGGCTATAAAAGGGAAAATGGTGAAAGAGTGAGAGGCTTCTGACTGTTATGTGAGCTTTCATTGTGGGCTCAGATTTATTGCCTTTGAAGAGAACTTTTTACTTTCTGGTCATTATAAAGGGCATTTTGATCTTGTGATCAAGGGATATCTATTTTTTACTTCTTTATTTGTACTGCTATGGCTTTGGAAGATATTTGTAACCTGAGAGATACTTGTTTGCATCAAAACTGGCTACCTGCTTCACCAGCTACATTATTTCATATGACTGATTGTTACAACTTTGGACTAAAGGGGCTAAAGAAGTCTCAAAGAAATAATGAGGTCCCATTGCAATTTTTCGTACCACCTTTGCTAAACTCTACCTCTTTTTTGAACAGATCACCATCATCCTATTTCCAAGTTAACCCTCCAATGACGATCCGCCGGCCTTTCCCTCTGACTCATGGGACAACGACCCTGGGCTTTGTCTTCCAAGGTGGGGTCATTGCAGCTGCAGACACTCGTGCCAGTGCTGGAGGGCTGGTTGCTTGCCCAGAAGTGCACAAGATTAATCCTATTCACTCCCACTTAGTGGTCACCTCTTCTGGGAGTGGTGCAGACTGCATGTTGTGGGAGCGAATATTGACAAGAGAGATCAGACTCTACCAGCTGCGACACAAACGCTGTCTGTCCATAAGTGGCACTGCCAAGCTCCTTTCATTTATGCTGCATCCATTTAAAGGGACTGATGTGTGTGTGGCTCTTACACTTTGTGGTTGGGATAAAGAAACAGGTAACACCAACTCTGTTAGAGAATACTCTTCTTTTATGACAGATGATAGCTCCACAAGTGTTAACAGTAACCAGCTTGTTACTACCACCGCCTGTTCGTCATCCCCTAATAGTGGCCCAAAGTTGATATATGTGTGCAGTGATGGTGCCCGGCTACAGGGAAACATCTTCTCTGTTGGCTCGGGTTCCCCCTATGCCTACGGAGTCCTAGACAGAGAACTGAGATGGAGCCTGAGTAAAGAAGAGGCTGTTTCCTTAGCAAGAGAAGCTGTGTTTAGAGCCACTCACAGAGATGCCTACTCTGGAAACAATGTGGACCTCTTTCATATCACAGCCCAAGGCTGGCACCAAAGGAAGAGGGAGAACTTGAAGGAGGAATATTACAGAGACATGAAGAAGAAGGCAAAGAAAGTAGAGCAAAGAAAAAGAATGGCAAATGAATTAGATACTCAAAACTAAAAGGAACCCTTTGTGTGTGGGTGGTGGTTACATTAATCTGACTGGGTGGTACTAACAAGGATTAGTTTTAAGACCAAACTTTAAATTATGTAGTGTCAAAGTTGAAAAACTGATATGAAATGTTAGCCAATTTTGCCTATAAACTTACACTTGAAGTGGTTTAGTTTTCAAGATGGATTGAGTAACATAACAAAGTGCCTCGAGGAATATTTAAGGCAATATGTATTAAGATACGACTTCAGCAAGTAAACTGATATGGAGCTGAACACTGTTGAATATTGCAGTGAAAGAAATTGAGCAGTGCCACCAGTGCTCTAGTTCCCGCTGGCCCTGATTTTATGCCATTAGATGTTTCCAGTGGGTGGGTAAATACCAGGGTTTACTTTAATTTGTGTAAGCAAGCCTAATTCATATTGGTTAAACTGTAATTTAGATTCATAATAGATATCTGCTTTTAACTGTGCAACAATTTGGAATTTATAATGTAGTTTAAAACGATTATAACCATTCTTAGATTCAATTAATCCTTGTTGGTACAACACAACCTCAGAGTAAAATATTGTAAAGTTTGACATTGTTGATTAATCTTGTTTATGGCTAAAATGAATCTATGTGGCACAATTAATATGCTATAACATTTAGATACTATAAAAGTGATATATCTTTCAAATCTGAATTTTGTTAATCATATTGTTTACTTGTGTCAGTCATAATTTATTCAACTCATTGATCTGTACATTACTGCGCTGTAGCTTTTAGTCTTCCATAAACACAGGGGGCGCTGTGTAATTTTCTTTTACCATTATGGCTTAATACGATTTTCTTAGCTCCGAACAGCGGAAGTTGTTTGCTCATATAGTTGTCAAAGATGGCTCTTGCTAGTGTGTTGAAGAGTGATTGTGCGGATTTTTCATTTGATAAATGTCAGCCGTCAGAATTTGATTGTGGGTTCAGGCAGACCGATGTGGGATTTGATGCTACACAGGCAGATGGATTGAGTTTTTCAGTTAGAAATCCGCTCTCTGCCGTGGACGAGGATGGCGTCGAGAGGAAAATAGAGTTTCTGCATGGAACCACCACTTTAGCATTCAAGGTAAGCACGCTCGCGCTTCAAAGACTAATAAAAAAAAATTACGATATCGAATTGCATGTTATCAAATTTACATGAAAAAGAAGACATTTTATAAAATCATTCAGAGGTGTATTCGTTCACATTATGTATACATTGTAATCTGGCTAATGCAACAACGTTAGCATGCTAGCATAGCTATAAACCGCTTTCTCATCGCTGATACTCTCCTCTCGACCTTTGTTAAAGCTACAGTTATTGTTGCCGTTTTGCTCCCTGGACATCCCACTTATCCCAAGCTTGTTATGTTGAAGTTTTACGTCTTTGTAGTTGCTATTTCATTTGACCATATATGTTATAACTTGATTCGGAAATACCATACCACGATTGTGCGCTGCTTACAAGCTAATTGCACATATATTCAAAGATATCGTAGTTTATGTGATGTGTCTTTAAATTATATCCCTGTCTCTATACCATGTTATAGATAAAAGTATTTATGTAAAATAAGGGTCACTGTATTAAAAACAGCTTGACATACTTTCTGCTCTAACTGGGACTTGCAAAGAAAACAACAACCTGTAGGACTTTATTTATTTGGCTTGGCACTTTGTGTATGTATGTATTTATTTAAGCTAACAAATATTTTCCATCAGCTTTGAAAATATAATAGCCTACATTATGATGGAGAAATGGAGTGTTGTATAAGGTTTTCTCCAAAGTTGTTTAACTTTATTTCAGTATGTTAAAGAAATGTTAGTTTAACTTTAAACAGCAGTTGTAACATAACCAGTACACAAGTGAACTATGAACTTAATTCAGTTTATTGATCATCAAGTCTCACTGAAAGCCTAAAACCTCATGAGCAACTGTTATGTATTGTTAAGGCAGCCATGGTCTGGTTTAGCTCATCCCTCTTCTCTACAACTCTCTTCCAAACTATTAAAAGCCAAACAAGTGCAGCTGTCCTCTCAGATAGTGCCGTGTAGAGCACAGTAAACACTCAAAGGAAAACACATAGTTAGGTTTGTCCTCCTCAGGGGATTTGTTGATAGATATAAAAGTCTAAAACAATGCTACATTTATCCCTGAAGCTCAGTGAAGCGGGGTACCTAGTCGATAAAAATCACTCCAGCAGAGACCTCCCTTTGGCTGGCTTTCATTTTTTTTAACTTTACTGCTGTTTTGAGTCACTGATTGAAGCTTTTGGAAGGATGAGCTTCTTATCCAGCAGGTTTGTGTCAGAGTTGCACTATATTTTCCTTTGTTGTTGAATCAAGACAAAACTTGGTAAAAATTGGTGGTGTCTGTTGTGGGAACTAGTATAGGTTCCATTTTTATCATATTTCTGTCCATTTAGATTCAACATATGGTAATACACTACCTGTGGCACTTGAATTGTGAATAATCATATATGTGAGTGGCTGTTGCTGTGTTTCCTCTTGCAGTGATGTTTCACACTAATGTGTTCCTGTCATGTTGTTGCCTCTTCCAGTTCCAGCATGGTGTAATTGTTGCAGTGGACTCTCGGGCCACAGCAGGTTCCTACATTGCCTCGCAGACAGTGAAGAAGGTTATAGAGATCAATCCTTACTTGCTGGGTACCATGGCGGGAGGAGCTGCAGACTGTAGTTTCTGGGAGCGCCTGCTGGCCCGTCAGTGCCGCATCTATGAGCTTCGGAACAAGGAACGCATCTCTGTGGCAGCAGCCTCCAAACTGCTTGCGAACATGGTGTACCAGTACAAAGGCATGGGACTCAGCATGGGAACCATGGTTTGTGGTTGGGATAAGAGAGGCCCAGGTAAATATATCAGCTGTATATAGTATGCACTGTATGTCTAGCCAATGTAAGGGATCACGAAAAATGAGAAGAGAAAATTTTAACATTAAAGTTGTTGATAACAAAAGTTATAATGACTGTCATGACCAACAGTTACCTTACGCGTGAGACGGTGTTTATCATTGAGTGAGGGTTGTGTTTCATGAAAATATACAAGACAGTTCACAATAAGATAATATTCATATTGAAAACATAACTTGTGTGTTGGTATGACGACTTACACCTTCTGATATGGCTGGTCTGTGTGTACCCCCAATGTGCCTGTAGTAAAAAACCTGAAATCTTTTTTTTTTCTTTTTTTTTGCCGTATTGCCCAGCTCATAGTCAATTAATCAATAACTCTACCCTCAAAGTACCAAGTGGTAACAGAAATGTCTAAAATTTATTCTTGTCTTACAACTTGTCTTACACATTCATATTGATGATTGACAGTCTGATAATACAATAATCATTAGATTAATTAACAATAAGAATATTATAGCATATGGAGTTGAAGCCAAATATGTCTCTTGGTTATGAAATATACTTTATTTAATGGCTTAGAAATGCAATTAAGGAAAAAAAAAATTGTAAATTTTTCTGCATGTTTTATATAATTTCATGTCCTGTTAGGATGTTTTCTCTCAGTAAAATGCTCACATTAGATGAATTCTATGATAAAGTTGTCATGTAAAGATGTGAAATAAGTTGTAGTTACCATATTAGCCACTAGGTGGTACTGCTTCCTCTCTTTTGGTCTTGGCACCTTTGCAATCGGAGTGGTGGCTTTTGGATGCCACGCAGTGTGAGGCCGTACATCACAGAAGGTGTGCTTAAAGAGGCCGCCACAGTGACACAGTAATGGGAAATCGATGAGGCTGGGACTGCGGGCCAGCGAAAGCGCAGCAGGATGATGGACGTTGGGTCTCAGCCCTGGACAATTGGGTCGCATGCATAATGCCCGTACACACACTGAGATCGATGCCGGCTTTGTCTGGAAAGCAGAGAGGCCTGTTTGAACACTGACAACATGCTGGTATGCCAACAAACGTAAATGACACGTGTTAAATCCTGGACAGTCAATTGGGGAAATAATGATTCCTTTATTAGTCAATAGGTGTGGGAGCTTTCTTGGGGCCTCACATTGCCCATGATTGAATGGAGTGGTAAATGTCATGTAAATTAAATCAATTACGATTAGGTGGGAAGCTCATTAGCTGGCTACAATCATGTCAAGAGCACTTACTCCCTTGATGGAGTGTCTTAAGCTCCCTGCAAAGTAAATTGAATAAAAGCCATGTTGAAGAATCTGACAAATGTGTCTCTGTGTAATAGTATTAAATATTACGACACCGGTAATCAGGCCGTCGTTAATGAAACCTGGTTTTGACTTGGGTTTGACAGACAAAAGTGTCTTGGTGTTCCTGTACTGCTACTCACAAGGACATAACGGGTTCATAATAAGGTGATATGTGATTAAATGTGATAAAATGGTGACAGATAGGAAATCTTGTCGGAGAAGACCCATGTGGCAGTCAGTTTTACAGCCGCTCCCATGAGAGTGATGTAATAGTTCTTTCCCTCCCTCTGTTCAGCTGCTGCTCCCCTTTCCCCCCCGATTCAATGGTGAATTCAAGTGGGAAGGACAGATGACGGACAGACACTGACCCATTTGATGTTAGCCACCCATCCATCGCAATGTGCTCCTCACCTACGTCTAAAAGCTGTCAGTTCAGCCAGCTGCACAGCCTGCTGTTTCTGAAAAAAAGAAAGAAAAAAAAAGCCTCCTTAAGCACCTGTCAGTTGACTGATGGAGTGAAAGGAGACTCTCTTGGCTGCCACTGCCGCAATGCTCCAAAATCCAGGCAGCTTGCCCCCTACTTCTGGTTTAATGCGGGCCTCATGAATTCTACCCTCTTATGATGTTTCCTGAGCTCTCATCGCCGTTTCTTGTTTTTTTCTTTTTCTTTTTTTCCCCCCAGTACAGTTATGAGGTGCAAACACCATTTAGCAATACGACAAAGACCACAGGTGTGTTTGGAAAGGAATGGATGTGGGAAGTGTTTTTTTTTTTTTTTTTGGTGCCTCTGCTTCTATACTTGGACCTCCTAAAAGAGTCCTCATCCACCTCCGTTCACTGTGCTACTCAACACAAGAGGCTGTCTTTACAACTCTCTCTCCCTGCCTATTATGTTTTTAACGAGTCCCTTACAGTTTTCAAGAGGAACAGGCAGGTCTCAGAATGGCAAATTACCCCTGTGCATAGGCAGGCAGCACTGGATGATTATCATGGCAAGCTAACGACAGGCTGAGGAAGCTGCAATTTGCCAGTTGAAAGCTATGGTAAGCTCCTTTTTTTCAGAGTAGCAAGTGGTTCTCAATCCCTAATAGACTGTCACTAGTTTAGCCGAGGTAGTGTGCAAGCGAGAGTTGGCAATCTGAGGGCATTTTCAAGTGTTTTTTAATGTGCTCGATGAGCGATGGCTGTGGGTATTAATCAGTTCTCAATGCATGCGTCCTTGTGTTTTTCTCTGCCAGTACAATTTTCACAGGTTTTATCGTGAGGCGCTATGAAAAACATGCCTTTTTTTGCAGCAGTCTTTTTACCATCTGTAGGCCGGCTGTGGGCGAGCTCCCAGTCCGGTGCTAGTCACCCCTTCTCCGTCACTCTGGGATCACGCCTAGCATGTGTGTCATGGTGTGGAACAAAATGTCTTGCATGTGTCCACAAAGCACTGTGCGCAGCAAACTGTCCCTCACAGGGCCATTGGAGCATTGTGGGCCTGCAGTGCACTTGGGAGCTTGTTCAAATGTGGAGGGGCAGGAAATATTCAGATTTGAGTATTTGTGTGTGAAAGGATATGAATGTACAGGCTGTACTATGCTGATGGCCACAGGATGTAAGCTCGCTGGATTTTTTTTTTTTTTTTTTTTTTGTTCTCCCTCTTGAGGTGTAAGGTGCAGTTACCTGTGCAGCTCGAGTTGCAGGTCGATAGTTAATTTTTGGCGTGTTTGCAAGGATCAATAAGGCCGAGAGCAGGGCCCTTGGGCAGACAGCGATGTGGCCTGCGCCTTGTCAGCAGGTTCTGCGGCCGGCTTCATTTTACTCGAGGATGCAGCTGTTCATATCTGCCAGCGTTACTTCACTTGGAGAGGTTGCAGCTGTTCACATTCTCTCTCTAGAGGACATGGAGCG
Organism: Apogon hyalosoma; assembly: GCA_037367295.1. Taxonomy (NCBI): domain Eukaryota; kingdom Metazoa; phylum Chordata; class Actinopteri; order Kurtiformes; family Apogonidae; genus Apogon; species Apogon hyalosoma. The sequence continues at coordinate 31,525,641 of JAPQRP010000011.1, read as the reverse complement.
TGTGCGCTTGCATGTTGGTTTGTGTTTGTGTTTTTTATTTTTTTTTCTAAAAGTGGCGATGTTAGATTTGTTCCATATCAGTTTTCTGAACAAATCTCAACACCTGAGTCAGGAGGATATAGGATGTCTTGGCACCAAATGCCTCAGTCTCTACACATCTCTGCTGCCTTTCCTCACCTTTTTTGAGCTCACCCTTTTTGAAGATAGAATCAATAGGAAGGATAAAATTAAAATAATATAACAGAAGTCATATCTACAAGGGTACAAAATTTAGAAATGCAAAGAGATTGGCCTGTATAAAAAGGAATAGGGCAGAGCTAGGTCGTACTATACATATATATCGCTATAGGCACATGCGGATAAGCAAGGTGCCTTCAGCCATATACCTTTTAAAATAGGATCTACAATTGAGCCAAAAGCACATGCTTCAAATAAAAATGAACTCATCCTTATTCCGAGCAAGAGCTGTAAGTCTAGAAATCAGTGTAAGGTTCGTGTCTCAGAGCTGAGCTGGAGGCCTCAAATGGATAATACAAATTGTCACCACTGGATTAAGAGTGGCTGCCAAAGACAAAAAGTACATTTCTGGATATATGTGTACCTAATAAGTCTTGAAGTAAAACATCATTGAGACCTAACATACAAGTCTTAGCCCTTATATTAAAACATTTGTTTCTCCATCTCCTTAATGACTTCAGACAAGAATTTCTGTCGTGTAGTCAAGTCCCACAGGAGTGACATAAGGATCTGACTAATATATGACTTCTGTGATAAAAACAAAGCCAGTCTATAACTTTGAATTGCTTTCCCCACTTTCTAATGGCTCTGCTTTTTGTCCCACTTCCTCAGGGCTGTACTATGTTGACTCTGAGGGGAACAGGGTCTGCGGTGACCTCTTCGCTGTGGGCTCTGGCTCCATGTATGCCTATGGTGTGATGGACAGCGGCCTGCGGCAGGACCTGACCGTTGAGGAGGCCTGCGAGCTTGGACGGCGTGCCATCTACCAAGCAACATACCGCGATGCTTACAGTGGTGGGCAGGTTAACCTGTACCACGTCCACAGCAAGGGCTGGACCAGGATCTCCCAGGAAGATGTTCTTGTGCTGCACCAGCAGTACAAAGATCAGGCATAGTCATGTAAAGCAAGAGCACAGGGGAGACGAGGAAGTGCTTTGAATATGGAGGGGGGTGGTTGGAGTATGTGAGTTTTTTTTCTGGTAACAGATGTTTAATAGGTTCCAAAATGTTAGTAGGGTCAAAACATGAATAAACAAGACTCATCTGCCTATTGATTTTTCACTTGCATTACTTCTGTGACCCATTTTGATTTGTTGCTAGCTTAAAGATTTATATTGTACATTTTTTTAAATGCCTGTAAGCTCCACTTAGCCTGCACGGAGAATGATTTGAGGGGTGGCATAGAGGGGGCCGATGACTCAAACATGCTTTAACACGGTGTGGGAGTAGTGCGGTGCTTGCCCTACATACATTTCATTTGGATCATACCCTGGGAATCTACATCTCCTTTCTCAATAAAACCTCTGATGTTCTTTTTTGTAAGTGAGCTTTTCTTGTCATTTTGCACAAGCACTGTTTTCCCACTTAGGTCACAGGACTATATTCTTGGTCATAATCCACTTAAATGAATGTATAGTCCCATCAGCCCAGCTTCCTTCTATTTTCCTACCATTTGTGTTTACACTTTCATCATCTGTTCCTCCAGATGTTGGGATTCAGAGGTACATCTAAAACCTATTTTGTCTATATGTTCTGCGTTTATTAGTGGGGAGTAGCACTGTCTAAATAGCGCTATTTAATTGCATACCACCAGCCTCAGTAATTGTGCCTCCTGAGTTGTAACAGTGTGTTTTCTTCCCCTCATTGATAATGTTGCCTTCCTCTGCTCACGTTGCACAAATGCATCTTTTAATTGGAAGAGGAAATTTATTCTTTAATTCGTCCCCGACACACTTAGCTTCTCTATGCGCAATGTTGCGTGCCACCCTGCCACTGTGTTTTACAATGTAACGACCAGCGCTGGCAGTGTGTGCCCCTCCAGCAGTTTTTATGGGTGGGAATAAACACTAATAAAGGGAATGGGGTAGACACGTGAGAACCAGTGCACTTTCCAACCATGGTTAAAAACTAGTTTCACAGGTGACTAGTTAGCAGATGGAATAGAAATGGGATTTCGATAAATGGAAATGAGCAGGTCTCGTCTGTGGTGCAGCCTCTAGGTAAATGAAGTGATGGAATTGCTCTGCCAATAGATTTGGATGCTGACATTGATAGTGATTATGCATGTGAATATGGAGATCTGGTAAAAGAAGCAACAATTGAGAACTCCCAACTCGTTCATCACACTCTTAAGCAATGTGACTGTATTGAGGATGTGATTTCCCACAGAGAAACTAGATACATAGATATTCTCAAATTGGACCATAATGACTAGGTCCTTAAGCACATTACATTTCTAACATACATAGTGGGGGCATTATTAATGAAGTATAGAGTAAGAAGACAGGGCCTGAGAGAAAAATTGCCAATTTATAGAGGCCAAGTAATTGCTTCTTGAAACACTAGTCAAGCAAAAAAATAGCATGAACAGGGAGCGACCAGTTGAACCGGCAAATTAGTCAAGAACAGAACACCCTGACTATACAACTTCTATATATAGAACAAAATCAATGGGTGGTTTGTATGGTGGAGAACATGGCTAACACACGTTTGATTGAAACCTACCTGTGCATAGAAGCAAGACTTGAATTTTCGGTGGCGTTTAACAAATAGGGTCGAAATCATACACTGAAGTTGAAGTAATGCTTGAGGATTTAATGCATGAAGTAAAATCGTATTGTGAATTAGTGTTCCTAATGATCAGCTCACTGTGATTGCTTCCCACTTACTTATATAAGCATTAATTGATATGACAACAAATTAGCGGGATTGTACAAGCATTTGATCAGCCTCATTGCAAGAAAAACAGTACCGCTTATAGGCCTGGTACAAAAAATATATAAATAAAACTGGTCATTAGAGAAGATTTACAAGATTTACATTCATGTCCCAACGGTCAGAAAAGCACCAAAGGACCATCAAACAAAATGAAAAGTATGAATAACACACATTAATTGTTCATCATTACTGGACCATAAAGCCACAAATGTTTGCCTTGGAATCCAGCTAATTAGATGGCCTATCAATTAATGCAAGAACTAACTGAATTAACGCCCCTTAATTGATGATCAAGTAGGCATAAAGAAATCCCACAAAGCCACAGTGATTTGATCATTAGTTCATGGTGAGTGACAGGACTTTATGATTCATCTTGCTTTAATTCATGCATTAAATTATCACATGTCATGTGTTAGTTTGCAGCTTTTAACCCTTATTATGAAGTGCTGTTTTCTCCTGAAATGAAGCAGCCTCTCACAGCAATTGCTAGAGGGTGCAAAAGTGAGACATGGTACTTTTTTGGGTCTAATATGTGCACATCAGTCCAAAAGGGTCAATTATCAGCCAAGTAGGGGTATGAGGATGCAGTAAATCAGAAACATGCACCAAGTACTCACTATCTGCATGTGAGCATTTGATTTATCATATAAGCTTTTAAATATAAGGTAAAGATCTATTTTACTAAGTTTTAGGAAATTAGAATTATGACTCTTTAAGATACTTTTCAAGACACGTTTGGTCAAATTTAAGACCTTACATTTACATAAATAACAGTAAAACAGGCCTGATAGTGATTTCCTTGAACCGGTCGTAACCATGTTTCAGTCCATCTAATGTTACATTTCCATTTCTCCACTACATGGATGGTTGCTGGAGGCTCCACTCATTCCCACCTCTTTTAGGATAAAATTATCATCAGTAATTACAAATTTGACAAATTCTCTTGAGCAGTGGTTCCCAAGCTTTTTTTGGCTCACGACCCCATTTTAACATCACACATTTCTGGCGACCCCAGACATTCAAAACGGACACTTTTTTTGCTAAAATTAATTTGTTTTTGAGCATATAAGAGTTTGCTATACTATGTTGCAAATAAACATTAATTTTAGATGACTTTTAGTCTATATAATGTCTATTATTATGGACAGAGGCAGTAAAGCCAGGTGTAGATTACTGCACAAAATGAGAATTGGATTTTCCTTGGTCAGGATATGTACAGTCAGTCCAGCTTGGATTTACAAGGCTGACAATTAATACTGA
>JAPQRP010000011.1:31491978-31502353 GCA_037367295.1 Apogon hyalosoma | reverse complement strand
ATTTTGGTTATTATCAAGAAAACATGGAAAATGGATAGATATCAGCTCTGAAATTCAACTACTATGAGATATTTTTGGTATAATTACATTTGTCTAAACAAATGTACTTTTATTTGTACCAGGCATTAAAATGAACAAGAAATTGAAACAAACAAGGGTGGTCTAATAATTTTTCCGTGACTGTACAGAAGGACATAAAGAAACAGGTCTTCTTGAGGTTTTTGTGTTTTATTGCATCCTGTTTCTATTTACTTGATCTTATTTATTTTCCCCTTTTACTTATCCATGTTGCTATACTAATGAATGGTGGAACACTGAGCACTTTTTGTCTTGACACTTGATCAAGTACCTGCCTAACAGGTTTAATGTGTGTTTTGTTGTAATGCCAAATGCAATCACTCTGTCTGCAAAACAGATCTACCCACGGGTATAAATAAAGTAACCTTGAACCTTGTCTCTATTATGTTGCTTGTAAAGCCTGCTGCATACTCTGCAAGAACAGAATTTTCTTCTTGCTCCCTTTGGTTTTGGAGTTCTCTCAGCTACTTCTTGACACACCGTCTGGGCAGAACCTTCTTCCCGTGTGGTAGTGATGGAAAGTTTGGCTCTTTTGGCTCGGCTCCCAAAGAAGAGCCGGCTGTTTCGGCTCCCAAACGGCTCTTAATTTAGTACGCTAGAAAAAAATCTAAATCTTACCAAGAGTATTTTTCTCATTTCTAGTCAAAATATCTCATCCCACTTAAAATAAGGCATAATCACCTTTAGAGTAAGGTTTCAATGAGATATAAGAACTGATTTTTAGACAACAGATCTTGAAAATCTTATGTCAAGAAATCTTACCAAGATAATTTTCACTTGTTCCATTGGCAGATTTTTTTGTTTTTTAATTATTGGCCTGGAGAACAAGCTGCAACAACTACAAAACGAGCAGAAAATTTTATGTTCTCCTTGAGTATGTAGCAGATTTAATTTGTTATTCATCTGTTAAAGTGGAAGTCACTGACTTTTTGGAAAACAAATCTACCTTAAAATTCAAATAAGTATCTTTACTTCATGTGGTTTGATCTCTATAATAGTGCGGACAAGGTATAATCATAATATCCACAGAATGGTTTGAGAGTGATGCAAAATTTGGCACGGACGCTCTGTTCTGTCCGTTTTAATGAGTACTACATCTCAAGAACACCCTGTGGGAGGTATTTTTTTTTTTTTTTTTTTTTTGCCATGTTTTTCATTATGGACTTACGGATGAATAAATTAGATTCTGGTGGCTTAAGGTCAAGGCCATTTTGACCTCACAAAACACACAGAGAGAATGGTATGAACATATTAAGATGCAAAGATAGTGGTTGCATCTGATTGAATTTGGGGTTTAACTTCCTTAGGATTACGCTCTTCTGTTGTTCATCTTAGTATTTTTGTTATTCTATCCAGTACAGCAGTACATCCGCTTCACAAATACAGGGGTTCTCCATGTTGTTTAGATTTTCTTTCCTGTATTCATGACTTCTTTCTCACCTTTCTTGTGTGAGTTATTGCACATGGACCTACAGTCACATGTCCTTTTACAGGGAATAGAGAAACGTTTAATTATGCTACTTTGGAACAACTGTAATTCCCACTCTGAGAAAAAAATAGTAGGATTCATGAGATTAGAGCTGCAGAAAATTCAGCCATTTTAACAACCTGGTGAATCTGAATTTTATCAACTGTTTTTAGGACCTTGCTTTCTCTTAAATCTTCTGAAATGCTTTTTGAAATGTTTCTTTGTTGTGTGAGGTTTTCGGTTTGTTTTCAGAAACATCAGTCTTTTGTGCAATGTCTTCTTCAAAGTACCAGCCCAAATCTTTTTTTTTTTTTTTTTTATTATCTTTTTCATATTCGTCTTTATCTAAACCTTATAAACCGCCATGTCTTACAGAAAAGAAATCCCATTTTTTGCAACCAACATTTCAAACCACAAACCACATTTGGAGAAGGATTGAAATGCCACTACAAGTATTTTTCTACAAATATGTTTTAGTTCTGCCACTTGTGCTGGATTTGAACCAGTTTCTTGCATGACATGGACTGCAACACACAACAGTGGAAAATGCAAAGTGGCAGAAGTCCTTAGCAAAATCCTTGCTTCTACTACTGCAGATCAGTGACCATCTGTGGACGGAACCTGAAGCACACGGTCTGCTGGTACTTTCTGGGAGGCTTTTGTACAGGCAAAACTGGAAATATGGCTGGTTTATCTGGTCAAAAGATCATTTGACTTTTTTTTTTTTTTTTTATGGTAGAATCACAATCTGAATGATAATTTCCCCACATCTTATAAAATGCTGGAAGTTGCAACAAAAACCACAGTACTATGGGACTAACTTTCTCGTGTCTATTACCACCGAGCCAATCAGCGCCCTTGTTCTGTCATGTGTAGACTGGTAACCTGTCACCCTGCTGCCACTGTACTGTGGTAATAAGCATCGCACATGCCATGGGCCTATCCGGTGACAGGAAAAGGCTAGGGGACCAATTACTGGATGTTTTGCGGATTCTAAATGTTTCGCATCCATTCACGTATCCTTTCAAGAAACATCTGCGTCCAGGTGGAAATGGGAAAACTGGGTTAAAACGGTGTAATACGTATGCCACACCTATACGTGGTGCTGTACACAAACACTGACAGAGCCGCAAGATACACTAAAATCACAGAAGAATGCAATGAGCACGTGCATGAGGTCCTTCTTCTTCAGTGCAATGAGGACAGACATAAATACAAGAAGAAGAAGAAGATGGCAGGTTTTGTTGCAGTAGTGCTAATAAACTTAGCAGCGCCTGCAGCACAAACACAGCTCTGTAATCCACTGTTGTTGTTGTGGTTGTTACTGGCTGTGGTGTTTTGCCTGTCCATACAGCAACGTGAGGGTGGCGTTGTGAGATTTTTCCGCTCTGGGACCCGTTGTCTAAAAAATACTGTTTCAGGGCACCGACAATGCCGGTGTCATGTGGATGGAAGGCCGAAATGATATTAAACTTTTGCAGATTGACATAATTTTGTTATTGTGTATATGGGGCGTATACACAATATATCACCACAGTACTGCGGCAACAAGAGGACAATGAGCTCATGTAACAGTATCCATGATTGGCTCTTGTACAAATGCTAACATTTGATTGGCTCTGTGACAATAGACCGACCGATATTTCGTGGCACAGTACTGTGGCTGTAGCCATTGCCTTATTTTTTAATGACATGGGGATGAACCCTCTGAAAAGCAGATAATGTGGCAAATTAAGACTGATCATGGTCTAAGATTGTGTCGTGCTAGTAGGAAAAAGAAGCACAAGATTGAAGCCCAATCACTATACCTACTTGGTTAATGATGTCTATATCATTACCATAGCAACCCATCAGCAAGTGATGTCTGGATACACAATGGATGTCATTCTTTCTAAATAGCAGTGTGTACAGATTAAAACAATATGTAATAAAGAAACCTAGTGTACCTGCGGAATTTAATTATGTTTCGTGCCTTGTGTGTTAGGCGTCTCTCTATTCTCTGTAATATTGTTTTCTGAACTGTTGTCCTGTTTTGAGAAACCCTGTTGTATGACCCTTAGAGCTGCCGTTATTGTTCTTTCTCCGTGTACCTGATCAAACGTGGATTACACAACTAAAAAGTTCCAGCTGTTTGAGACAAACATCTCATTGAGGTGTTAGAGCTTTGTGTCGAGTCTAACCATTTTACCCTGACATGTAACTATTATACAGGTGGAAGTGTCTTAGAAGACGCAGAGATACCAATTACCTCTCTGTCAGAGGCCTCGGTAGACTAGACTGCACTGCAGCAAAGAAGTTCTGCTGCGAGTGCCGGTCGCATCTCTGATGTGTCATGGAACAAGAACTTTTCACTCTGGCAACACTTAATTTCAAAAATATTACAGAGTATCGCTTGTTAATGTTAGATTTGCGTATACGTTCGTATGATGGTATATAGATGTCTTTTTCCTGCCTTTCATATTGAAATCCTTGCTAGATGTTAAAATTCTTGCTGCGTCAGTACACTTCTTTTTCCTTGTCCCGTCTAGTTCTTTCAAGCCAGCTCCACTTTTCTCCCCCTTTTTTCTCTTGTTAAAACATATCAGAGTAAGCCCAGACTTTGCTTCGCCTTCGCCTATAATCCCTGTAGTGCTTGTTACTACAATACCCTTCATCTAACTATTCAGTAGTGGGGTTTCTTATTGCTTTGGGAGGGTCTTCCAGTACTGATGCTCGTTGTGGATATTTACTACTGCGTCTTGCTTCTACCGCTGCACATTGTTGTTTTTCAACACAACCTTGTAAAACTGTTCAGGTGTATTTATACAGTGTCTCCTCCACAGAAAACTGTGCTGCTGCTGTCCCAGAACATAAAACATTAAAGTGTTTTTCTCACCTCTAAGCATGGCACCGCTTCTTTGTGTATACTTTTTGCTTTCATAAATATCGTTTTTCAAGACGTACCCATTATCCACTGTCAAAACAGGTATAAAGCCTTTTATGCTCTCATTCTTTATCTTAACCTTTTGCTTGTTATTGTACCCCGTCTTATTCCTGTAAATAAATTTTAGCAGTCTGTTGAACTATGAGGAGAAAAAAAAAAACACCCATAGAAGATATCCGAGCTCACTCTGTTTCTCGTCTGCCCCCCTTTTCAATCTGTAAATCATATCACACTGATTTAAGTCTAAGTAATCACTTCTTGTCTGTGATCTTGCGGCCGGAGCTCAGGCGTAGGCTTTCATCTCGCCTAATTGGTTGTGATGGGCTCTACAGGGAATTTCCAGAAGAGGTAAGCCATGGTTCTCATCAGGCGTAGATGGTGAAGGGTTAAAACACCTGGCTTGAGATTAATGAAGGGTTAAAGCAGATGAGAAGGGAGGGCAGAAGGTCTGACCGGCGTGTGAAGAAGCATAACCTTGCGGCTCCTCCTCATCCCCTTCCCGCGCCGTCTGTTGCCTGGTCCCCAGGCGTTAGCCAAGGCAGTGGAGAGGAGGAGGTGGCGTCGACCGGGTACAACGCACAGCTATTATGATGCTTGTTAACATGTGGGCTGCATTTGCCTGTGGTACTTCATCCAGTTTGTTTGTATCTGGTGGATGGTGTGAGCGTCTGCATGTGCAGGGGGAGCATCTGTGCATGTGCACAAGTGGACGGCATCAAGGCCGCATTTTCCGTGCGGTTTCATCTTATCTGTCAGGGGATGTGGGTTTCTGATGGTCTTCCACTTGAATACAGTTGGCCTGGTGCCCGTGGCCACCCCTGTGACCTCCTTGTTTCTCCCGCTGTATTCCTTCATCTCCCCCCGTTTGCTGCATTGTCTCGCCACACCTGAGGTCTCCAAGGCACAGGCTGACTCTGCCAGGTGTGTCCCGAATACCAGCTGAGACAAACATGCACACAGTGTGACTCTGTGAGGCACTGAGATGCATAATGGTTCATTCATTACATTTACTTGCACACCAATATCCTGTCGTTACAATTAGGGACTAGTTAAATAATAAGTATTGGTGTTGGTAAAACCTGGCCCTGATAGCAGCTGACGGATAATGTCACAAATTCCTGAATTTTACAGAAAGTAGCCTAATGCCACAAAACAAACAAAACAAAAAAAAAAACAAAACAAAACAAAAAAAACCCCTGAGATATAATTTCAGGTAAACGCGCTGCTGTTTCAGTGTGATAAAAGCTGCTGTGAGTATGGGCTTATGTTCCTTTTCTTAAGTGGTTTTACTTTACTTTGTGTTTTAGGATCAAGACAGGGTGGGATAACAGAAAAAGACAAACAGAGGATTGTGAAGTTTGATGGGTTTTTACAAAAATAATACATAATAACTCAGAATATAAGAGATTTATGATGTTTACATGAACTGTGAACTGGAACTCACTGAACAGTGGTGGTGCACTGAGCATGCTCAGATGTCTATGAGAAGCGCAAGGTCTATTTTATCAGCATGTTTTGAAATTTTTCGTATTGAGCAAATGGTTAAATTTTCAGGAATATGTAAAATAAATCATGCATTCAGACACGTCAGGAGTTAAAGAGTTAACTTGGGCCATAATTTTAGTAATCACATGAAGGAACATAATCAGATTCAAAATAAATAAATAAATAATTAAATAAATCAGCATCCCTTGAATATGGACGATAATTGTGTTGGAATGCATAAATGTAGTTTATGAAAACTGTAGGGAAATTACTAAAACACTATTTCACATTTATGAGTTATGAAGGTGGGGAAAAGTTTCCATAATGTGATTAAAAAAGGAGAACTACAATTATGTAGCATGTTAAGTGTAGAAAAAAGGAAAGAGGGATTGTTTGTTTACATGTGAATGAACATATGACACTGAATTAATTAAAATCAAATGAGCTAAATTATGCTAATCACATTCTCTCCACAATAAAGAAGAAAGCAGATGAGTACATGTTATTTATTGCACTGAGGATTGTTTTGCTGGAATGATTTGTCATTGTATTGTTTAGGTTCTAATGTCATGTCCTGTGTGTTTTGTAACATGCTAATGTGTGTATGGAGTCATTTTATTTTATTGTTAGTGTAAAGATTTTTGTGGCCTCAGGGGAGAATAGCTACTGTACTGCTGCAGTTAATGGAGATGCTAATAAACTAGAGTGAGTTCAAGTGTTTTGTACTTTCTAATTGTGCTGATATCTTGCACCAAATGACTACTTATTGTTACAACATCAAAAATCCACTTTCAGTCAATAGGTGGAATGTAAATGGTTCATTCTGGTTAGAGTAGAGCTTTTTCTGAATGGTGAATTTTTTGTTTAAGACACTCCGTTGAAGATTTTAGGAGGATTCTTTGGATTCATCCATTCATTCTTTCATTTATAACCTCAGAAAACACATTAGTCACTTTTCCATTGGACATTTGCAGAAAACTTTACAGATATTCAATAAATGTAAAAAAAAAACAAAAAACAGAAGTGTGTAATGTTGGTTTTTCCATTAAATCACAAATGCGATGATTTGTTAATTTATTATCGCAAGATGATACGAGAAGTCATTCCATAAACATGGTGATGAAAGGAAATATCGTGTTGATTTACAAATATGTCATTATTATAATATATTACCTCTCTATTGTGTATAAATTTAAAAAAATGATTGGGTTTCCTGGCGTGTCCACACATACCGTGCCATGTTTCTTTTAAAACTCTTCTTCGTTTGTTGTAACGTCCGTCAACATCTGTTTTTTTTTTTTTTTTTGTTTCTTTTTTTTAATATGGATGACATCAGCAAATATGGATGAGAGATGGATAATAATTTGCAGGTGCTTCCATGGTTGAAGATGTGCCACCAGTGGATAAATACTGTTTGTAATGATGATATACATGACTGGATGTGTAAAAGAATATTCATTTTCAATGTGCATGTGAGTAGCTTATCAGCAGTGTTGTCTTTTCAAGATTCAAATATATTTGTCAGCACATAAAACTACACATAAATGAAACATTGTCCTCAGGTCCTGATTGTCAGCAGCATTTTGTAAGTAATATAAAATACTAATAAAAATAATAAAATACTGTAAAAAAAAAAAAAATCCTTAAAAGTTACCTATAAATAACTAAGATTATTGTTTCTAAAGTGTACAGCAGTAAAGTGCCAATTAAGAGTACATTCCAGGGCTCAAGTTCAAAAAAAGGGTTTTTTTCGACAAAAAAAAAAACCCTAGAATGTACTCAATGTCATCCTATGCATGTACTTTGTATTGTTTTCTGTTCTTTATTGAATATTTGAACAAGCAGAACATCTGAGGAAATGTCCCGCCGCTGCATTTTCTATTCCCAGTCTTCTTTCTCAGAAGACTGTGATCACATTTCAGACATATCGCAAAACCAAATATCACTGTCTCCACATTTGAAATGTTCGCTCTTTCAGCTGAAGGTTATGGACTGCAAGTTTATGGGGGTTTTTCCCCCTGAAAATGTCAAAATGGAGTTTGTTGGTAATTTTTACAGTTTCCATACTTGTGCTTTAGATATTCATTCCACGATAAGGCCATAGTGTCTTTCATAGTAAAATATCAGCCTGCCTCTCTGTCATTTTGCCCATCTGTGCATCTATGTGATTGTCCAGCATGTCTGTCAGATTGTCTGCTTTGCCATTTTTTTCCCTCTTTGTTATTCTCCTAGTTGACTCTTGCCACATGTGTCTGAAGCAATCACTCCCTCCCTCAGGCTTATGGTGTTTATCTCCCTCTGCGCCCTTGTGTGTGTGCTTACATGTTTTTGTGCCTGTCCATCCACATGTGGGCTTAAGATACAGTATGTGTGTATGTGCATGTTTGTGCGTCACTTTCTGTGTTTGTGTATGGCTGCTGTGTTCTCACCTGTCAGTCAAACGTCTCTCAGTAGGGCTTTTCTTAAAGGCAAGGTCATGGTGACTCTGACAGGCAGATGCAGGTAGAGCTACCGCTGAGCCGTCGTTCTTTTCTACGACAGATGAAATTCAGATTATTTCTCAAGCTTCAGTTTCCTATATTTGGCTATTACTTGTACTGGTCATGACTATGTTAAACAGATGAGATCTGTAAGCATGGCATTGCTAAAACTTGAGTCACTGCTTGTTTCGTGGGTCTGATTCTTGTTAGAACATTGGCTTTGGTTTGTGCAGTGTTGTCATAACTGATAAAAAAATAATAGCGAACACCACAAAATGAGCCTAGTTGTGATAAACTGCAAGCTTATTAATGCACTACCCAGGCCAAGATGGGTGTAGTTCCATGCATAAAGCAATCTGAGATGAAAACAAACATCGGAAGCAAACTTAACACTCAAGAAATAACACATTTAAGTCCATAAGTTCGACAAACACGTTCGAAATACACCAACAGATGGTGGGTGTGCAGCATACACACACATAGACAAATTTGGCTACCTAAGCAGATGTGTACACAAACACACACAGAGACACAAGGAAACACGAGTTTCAATAAGAACTCGTCAGAAATGGCTTCAAAACGCAGGCATAAACTGGCACCCAAACAGATGTGCACAAACGTACACAACCAGCGCAAGAGTGGGGAGTCTCACCCCTGTAAGCGCCTGCATGGAAGGGAACTGAGGGTCCTGTGTGTACAAAACTTGGATCTCAACCACATGAAGCGCAGAGCAGCGGGGGAGAGAGGGAGAGTGACGGAGGTGGAGAGTGAGGGAAAGAGAGGGGGAGCAGATGGGTCAGCCATCTGGTGGATGGAGGAAAAGCAAGGGAGATGAAAAGAAGAGGGAGGGTGTGTTGGAGGGATGGTCGAGGAGGGGTGAATACCATGGGAAATATCAACGCTTCTGTGTGTGGGGATGAAGGAGTGAGTGTGTTGTGTTTGTGTGTGCAGAAGGGGCGGTCAGCCGAGACTCAGGTGCCAGCGGACAGTGCACTGGAGCTCCTCTGGCATGCTGTTGAATGCATTTATGGCAAGCATACCTACACACACACACACGCACACGCACGCACACACACACACACTGTAGTTGTATAAACCACAGCCTAAAGACATGACTGTAGATCATCCTGTAACAGGCAACCTCGCTGCTGTAAACACTCTTAGATCATCAGTTATTTTTGTTCTATTTACCTGCAGATAAAAACTGTTCTCATTATCATTATAATCACCCTGAGCATTAACCTGGAGACATTTGGCCCTTTGTGGCTTCATATGTCCATGTTCTATTTATTTATTTATTTAATCTTCGTTTAACCAGGAAGCCCTCGTTTAGCAATGCGAATAAAATTGCAGAAACTTAACAAAAACCACTTGTTTTTCTCCGGCTCGCCCGTTTGACCAATCCTGCTTCAGACTCCAACCTCATCAATATGAGGACGCAGAAATTAGTACATGTGGAAATGGAGACTTTCATTTAATTTTGTCAAGTGTAATTTATAAGGCTGGGTTTGAAAAGTCGACTCTCTGATTGCAATTAATCTTCATTTGAACAACCCAAAATTGATTAATAAAAACTTGAGATTGATTTTTATGCCTGTTCCTGTGGTTGGGTAAGACTTTTTGATATCTCTGTGACAATAAATGCCCTTTTTTAGCACTTCTTGGTTAAATTCATGTAACTCCTTTAGGTGTTGGGGCTATGTGATTTGGCAAAATATATGACCCAAATATTTTTATCCACTATTATAACTGGCATAATGTCCATAGTGTACCCTACTTTTCTCCACTGGTAGCTGGGATAAGCTCTGCAGTCCTGTTGACTAAATGGTTACGGAAGATGGACAATTAAAGGAGTGATATGTTGTTTTTTTTAATGGAATTATGCATTTTCAAACATTTCCCTGTGGTCTCCATAAACTGTAAATGCTCTGCTTGGGTCTG
>JAPQRP010000011.1:31476828-31491878 GCA_037367295.1 Apogon hyalosoma | reverse complement strand
AGTCACGTTATTATCAGGGAGAGTGAGAGAGTGAGAGAGTGAGAGAGAGAGAGAGAGAGAGAGAGAGAGAGAGAAAGGGAAGGAGACGCGCCGCGATAACAGCGTTTGTCCTTCTTGGAGTCAGTTTTGTGACCGGCTCTCGGGCAAAACGGGCGACGGACGAACGCAACACTTGAGACAATCGCACCGACGTCGACATTCTGAGGTAATTTCAACACTCATTTGTCTTCTACTAAATAATCCTATCAACGCGGGCATGTATGATTTATTCCTCAGTGGTCAGGCTGACTGAAGATCAGACCTAGTTTCCCCCTCGTTTGGTATTTGGGAATTTCTCTGCCTGTCTGCTCTTTGGCATCACTGCTTGACATTCAGCAGGTCACATTTTAATTGAAATAACGGCATGTGGCACTTGAGACACTCGGCTATCTATTTGTGGTATTCCCTGATTGTATCTGTGATTGTGGTTAATCCTCACCCGGAGCGACTCCGTGCGTATTTGCAACAACCCGAAGGCTTTAACTGGATTTTCGTCTTTAGTTTATTCCTTGCCGCTTCATCTAAACCACATGAGATATATGGCAAATCACCGTGGAAATATTTCACATCGGAAGGAAAAACACAGTCCTAATGATCCTGTAAAGGACCTGTCCGCTGGCGCACAGTGTGTGTTTTTACATGGGAGATTTTAGCGCCATAACTGTTGTTTACATTGATTCATAACATTTATTGATTCTTTTATCGATTCCATCAGATTCGCTGTCTCTGGCTACTACACGGTTCAGAAAAGAGCTGACACTTTTTATGCAAACCGGACCGGCGCAATACATTTTTACGCGCGTGAGTCGGAACAGACGGCGTGAGTGTGCGCACTTCTGTCTGTCTGCACGCAGCCTGTACCGGAGGACGGCGGGGGGCAGCAACTGACAGACTGTCACAAAGCGAGCACCGACACCCCGGGGCAAATGTTTTACCTGCACGGCGTACGTATGCGCAATTTCTTCCCGGTTCAGCGCGTCTCTAATGAGGTTGATCGTCTCCTAGTCGCTTCAGAAACCCGGCTTAATTGCGTCCATTTATAATACAACCTTATAAGTCGGTGATAATAAGTATTTGGCTTCACATCCAGGAGTGTTGGTGATGCGCTTGGGCTTGTGCAGTAGGCTCTTTTAAGGCTCAACACAAATGTAATGGTGTTTGCGAGACTTTAAGCATCTATTGCCCTTCTGGGAAATACATTTGCTTAGATTTATGACCTGCCTTCCCAGGTTATATCGATTATTTCAGCCTTCTGTGTACTATATTTGTGTAAGAACAAGAAAAGTGGGTCTGCCATCTCTATATATAATTCTTGATGTTGTAGAAAGCACAGCAAGCTTTTCATGCAGTCATCTCTGTGGCAGAGTCAATTCTCAAGTGGAAAATCTGTGCTCTTTCACCCTCTTGTTGGGCATATACATAAAAACTAATGTGATACATGAATGACTCCCACATAGGCAAACACAGAGGCGCATGATGGGCCTTAAGCGGCTGTAATGGCCCTGATCAGTGTGAGACATGTTTATCTATGTGGAAAGCTCATGTATTATACATCAGTATGGTACAATCAGCACCAGTGTGTGTGAATGTCATGACTATATTTGCTTAAGTGTGTGTATTTCTGCATAAATTTAACTGTACGTCTATGTGTTTTGCACTCTGTATGTCTTTGATTGCAAGAGCACTTCAATGCAATTTTCTCTGGACCAGCTGTGGCATTGCGTGGTTTTTTTGGAAAATAGGACGAGGGAGACTAGCGGTTGGACACGCGCTCTCTCCTCTTTTATTGTGGTTAAGAGGGAGAGCGGAGCAATCTATTTGCCAGCGTTCAGTTTGTAATCGTTTACACCAGATAGCTCAGAGTGGAGAAGGAGATGTAAGGAGGGCAAAGGAATAAGAAAAAGAGGAGTTTAAGAGACATCAAGGATGGAGAGGAGGGGTAGGAAGATGGGAAAAAAGGGGGGTGGATGAAAGGTGGATAGAGGTATGGTTGGGACAGACCGTGGAGAGAAATCAGAAGAATAAGTGGTGTGTAGGAGGAAGAAGAAAAGGGTAAAAGGGGGATGAGACGAGCTGCTTGGAAATATTCCCACTGAGTCGGTGACTTATTCTGGCAATAAATATGGCTGAAGAATTAAACCTGGAATAAGAGGTGGTGTTGTGACAAGAGGCGCATCATATTCCATTAGTGGACAGTGTTTAGTATAATAGAGTTGGAAAACACGGCTTTGTATCGGCAAGAATCTGGTGATGCAATACGCGTCACAACACAGGGGTTGATTCAATGTATTGTAAATTAAAGACCATTAAAAATGCTTGGGAGTGAGCACTTCTGAGGTGGAACATACGTAAATATAAAAGTACAAGACATCCATCTTTAAAGAGTTAAATGAACCGTCTTTATCACAGCATGACCGTGCCGCATTTTGGAATCAAAACCAGCTCAGAACTATTGTTATGTATTGTGGCATTGCAATCAAGGCCACATGCTGTCTTCTCTTTAAATCTAATTTTAGGAAAAGTGCCTCAGTCAGAATCTACAACCATGTGCATAAAATCAGAGCAAAAAAGGTTTATTTATATGACTGAAGAGAACACAACACACGATGAAACACACATCTTTGTTTTTGCAAATCAGTTGATTGAAATTCCCCTTCTGAGAGGAGGTTTAGGATGGATGTGGTAGGTGAGTGTGGGAGACACTGAGGGGTTTTGAACAACAACAACAACAGCAACAACAACAACACATACTGTGAAAATGCCACCCAGGACGAAGGGAAAAATGGGATGTGTGTAGATGGAGACGAGGGATGGTGCCTTGGAAAACAACATTTAAATTCAGGTCTTGAATGAAGACTTTCTACAACTGCTTCCCCACACCAATCTTAACATAACCTCTGTTGCCTGAAGTGTCTTGTAATGTTTTGCCAGGAAGACAGATTACTCACTAATACTGTTCAAGAGACTCCTCTGGCTGTTGTTCTTTAAAGACTCTGTCAATGACGGGCCCCTAAAGATGTAGCAGTCACACTAAACATGCTGATCACTCATTCTATTGAGAGGAATCATGGCTCCAGTTACACAGACCCCCTCAATCAATGGGAAATGCACACTGGGATTGTGTTAAATGATCAGTGAGCGTCTATTTCCTTTTGATTCCCTCCTAATGAGAATGGGAGAAGCCCCAAGACGAACACCCATGGGGGCTCGTCTCTTCCGGCGGAGTGTGTGGCAGTCGACGGACGCGTACCATTCATTAGCTGACAATTCAGTGAAATGAATCAGACAACATGGCCTCCCAGGGATCCTCGTGGAGAACAAGGAAACAAATGCTTAGTGCTCAAGACACGAACATTCCCTAGGGCCCCTCACACGGAGAGATAATGTAATGGCAGAATTCCCTTTCCGATTGTTTCAAACAGGAAAGAAAAAAAAAGGAGCTTCCAGGATCTAACATCGCTCAGATCCCCGTTGCACACCCATCGTCTTGCTTTCCAGGCACAGGAAAAGTGGAATGAGCTGTATAAAACCTTCGGGAGAGCACTTTTCCTCTGGTGTCAGTCTTTTGAAGGAGGGTGTGAAAAGCCTGTGACTCTGCAGTGACTTTGCAAGAACTGAATCTCAACTATATCATCTCCAATTACCTACTCAAGGCAACTGACAGTTTTTCATCCATATGCGATGCTGGCTTTAAACTTAAGAGATGTGCAGGATGATGTACTATACCATCCCTCAGTGCCCTTTGATGGTGATCATGCATCAAAGGAGGTGCAGACACATCATTGCTGATGCTAACTTTTAAAGATGAGGAAATGGGCCGCCAGATTTCACAACAAGCATTTCCCAGGAAAGTGTGGGTTTTAGCTCGAAAATCCTTCACGCTTTTTTCTGTCATTGCCGATACAGCTCCGTGTCCCAGGTGTCCCCAGACTGAGGTTAGAGCAGGACGCTGTGACCCCAGCCTGAACAGCGCTCTGTCGAGACATAGAGCCATTCTGTCCCTCGTGGTGACGGGAGGAAAGGAGGGGAGGAGGGCGGTCATTTAGAGGAAATGGCTATGTCTAGCGGTGCAGTGTTTTTCCTCTGTGGAGGCCTGTGGGATGGTGCTGCAGAGTCTGTCACGGTCTGATTGTTCTCAGACCAACACTGCTTGTTGTGTGCATGTGGCAGAGCACGGAGATGCATATATGCACGCACATTTTCCAGAGAGGACACACAAGTTAAACATAATCATTCCTCAAACGGTCTACAAAGTACACACACATATTATTCAGATTTTTTTTTTAACTAGATTTTTTTTTCTTTTTGACAAAAAAAACTGAAAATATAGAAGCACATTCTCTATCTGCTGCCAGCAGGGAGTCTGTGTTACTGGTGGAGTGGACTGAATTTCAGAGCAGGATACGAGATTGGTGCAGGCAACTCCCATCTCAATGCTGAATGGTTATTCCAATGGGTGGGATGAAGGAAGACTGTAGTGAAAGAAGCCCACTCCACTGGAGACATTATTATACAGAATGATGGGAGGCTGCTCCAGGCTGAATGTGTGTGTTGGTGTGTGTGTTTTGTACATATTTACATTTATATCCTGTGTTGAAATGAGAAAGAGAGGCAGTAAAAGAGGCAGACATTGACAGAGTGAGAACGTTTATAAGATTTTTTGGTTGTGTGTGTGTTTGTTATAAACTTGCTGCCACTGGCGAAAGTATCGGAGTGGCCAGCTGAAATGAATCTTTTCTTTAGTTATTTCTGATGGAGAGTTGAATTTGAGCCAGAAATTGACCACTGAGTAATGATTATGGACATTTATTCACATTTCTTTGAAACACTGTGATGATTTCAGTGTTTGCTCTGATAACTGTGCAAACATTAAGGTCTTGTGCACAACAATATGGATATTTTGCTAGATTAACATTTTCTTCAACGGTCAGGCTTTTCTATACACAAATAGCATTTCAGGCAACTCAAATGCAGATTTCTATAAAACTACCCAACAAACTGCAGATTTGAAAACCAACAACAAACAAAACTTTTTATCTGTGAACGTGTACAACAAAAATCTTTGGAAACGCATCAATTCATTCGTATCAGTTCATTCCCAGTAGTAGTGATGATCGATACCATGGATTTCCTTTCTGATACCGAGTAAAATTCAAGCTGGTATTGGCGATACTGATCTGATACCAATACTTTGTACAAATACACTTCATGTCAGGAAAATCTAAAAAAAAAAAAAAAGTATTTCAAATCATAACTTCATAAAGAATACAAGACACCAGAGTAATCTTGTTTGATTATTAAGAATCTGGGCACCGTGGGTGAGGGGGTAAAAATGACAAATTCATGGGGCCCAGTATTTCTGGGGGGCCCATAGAGCAGTGGAGGGGGTCCAGTGGATACAAGTTAGAAGTTGTGAAAATGTCGTGTAAGCTCCGCCGTAGAGGCATAGAAGCCAGGAGTCGGACATTGAAAGCATATTAAGGTTCACTTTCGCTTCATGCCAGCGTTAGTTATGAACCACACCCCCACGTACATAACTGCTGTCCCTACCCCATGGACACAGCCCCCCACCTGCTTTGACAAATCGACAAAATACTGAATTTTATGAAGGACCCACAATGTTTACCTTTCATGGGGCCCACAATTGCTAGTGGCACCTTAGTTATGAACTATTATAAAAATGAAAACTTGCATGTTAATTCACGTTACATGAACGTGTTAACATCAAACATGAAAATACTGAACATGTAACACTTTCCCTCATTCACAAGTTTTTTTGTTAAGAACCAATAGCATATTTACTGTTATCCCCTTTACTCTGTTCCGTTTTTCGCTCAGGACAGACTCAGAGTTGACTGACTGAGAAGCGTGACGCAGTATACACCCAGGCGGAAGAAGAAGTAGTTCCTACCAACTGCGTATCATTTGGACAAGATCTCAATAAGATCCCAAGATCTGGTATCGGAGATAGATATTTCAGTGTCAATCTGCACATCACTAATAACAAGCAGGTGCCTGAGACAACAGTGGAGGATGCGGTACTTTTTTCCCCACTTGGTTTGTTTGGTTAGCACAGCCATTAACAGTTTAACTTCACTTCACATTTTTTTACACTACTTCACAACTCAAAATCCTCTGCCTCTGCCATTTTTGTTTTGCTGTCAGGTCACTCTCCAAAACAGATGATCCCACACACTGCTCTTGCTCAGCATCTAAATTTGTTGACAATACTAATACTTCCATCCCTCTGGCCCTTTTAGTAGGCCTAGATAAGGTTCAAGTCTCTTAAGTAGGCTCAAAGCTTCAGAAAATGTTGATATTTGACTCATGGGTTATGGACATTTTTACATCTACCACCCTGACATGGTTATTTGTGTATTTGTGCGCACTGAGACGTTTTGTAAAATAAAGGTCATATGGATGAAATATCCTTTTTAAATACAGTGGGACCGTATCTGTTTATTAGTGTGGAGTTGGTCTTAAGATCATTCTTTGCAAAAAAAATTTCACACCCTGGAAACCTGTTATCCTGAACCTATTTTTCTCTACATAAACTGGAGCACTTCAGTGTGTGGTGTTTAAAATAAATGTTTTAGTGACCTAAAATGGGCATTTGCATGTGGAAGAGAGGAAAATAAGATCTTACATCCGTGTATGTCACGCCAGGTTTTGTCTCCATGGAGTTCTTGACCTGTTGGAAGTTGTTCTCTTTCTCCATGCACAGTATAAGTAGGTGAAGTTGTACTAGAACCTTCTACTTAGATTTCCTTTGCCTCCAAAAACAACATTCAACGCAACATTTTAACGTTAACATAATGTAGGTTAAGAGCATGTGGATGTATTGATGTTTTTGTGTAGTAAATATCATAAGATAGACTCTACTTCTCAAAAAAGGTCTTTTTTTTTTCTGAAGGTTTTCACAGCTTTATCCCCTTCAAAACATTCCTTGAAAACATGAGTCATGTTGGTGGGAGGCCTAAGGTGTACAAGCGATGAACACATCAAAGTGCAGGCGTATCAGTCACACAGCTTAGATTGCATTACTCGCATGTACAAGGATAATGAAGGTAGAATCCATAAGAAGGGTCAAATCTCACTGAGTTCCACTGAGATGAGAGAGACACAATTAACAGTTCAGGCCGTGGTATCTGCAATCATAATATTCAGTGTTAACTTTGATTTTCTCATTCAGATTGTCACATTGAAATGATTGGTTATGGCGCATTTCTTCACGACACGTGACGGAGCTGCGGTTTTTAATTTTGCGGCTTCCTCTGGCTCTTCATTTTCTTATTTCTCAATTCTTAAGCACACATGAAATTGAAGGCACCGACTGTAGCTACTTAAATAATTTCACCATGGTTTAACACAATTTAGGAAGACTTTAATAAGCTTTGTGACAAAAGGTGCCAATAACTGTAACCACCGTTTGGAAATTAAATTTATCACACCCAGAAAATTAGCTATTGTTGAACAATTGCTTTTCAAAATAGAAGACTTTGCTTTGTTTCCGTGCACCGAATGCTGCTCATTTGTGTGGTGTTTATCACTTCTGTGTTTTGGCTCATCTTTATCAAGTCTGCCAGTGACTGTGTGTGTGTGTGTGTGTGTGTGTGTGTGTGTGTGTGTGTGTGTGTGTGTGTGTGTGCCTCAGGTAAGAGTCCCCGTGTAGGTGTTTGCTTGGGCTGGTGCTAATGTGTATCTGCTCGGATGCATTCAACACATCAGCTACGCGTCTGTGTGTGTGTGGCCGTGACAGAAAAGAACCTACAGTATAAGCTGCCACCCCTGACATAGGCGTCCTGCAGGAATTGAGTAAATCCTATTGTAAATTTGCCTACTCCATGAAGATAATTGGCTTATTCCTGTGTTAAATAGCCGGTCCTACAGGACACCGGCTGGGCTTAGCATGCTCCGTGTAGACAGTGTGTCTGTTCCTCTGCTTCTTAGGGACTTACAGGCACATTACATTCTGAATTACTGTATGACAATGATGAACTGATAGCCGCAGTGCCTAACCCAGAGCTCCTGTGCAGGGACTGACATATGCAAGAGTCTATAGGCACAACTTGAATTCCCACTGGATGCTCCGCTTACAAAAAACTAGCCTTTTGTGAGTCCCGTTTCTTGATGGAAAGTAGTAACTCAGATAGGAAACTCTACTCAACCAAGACTTCAGAGCTACATTTCCCATGTCTTATATCGCTCTCCATTCCTGGTTTTCTTGCACAACAGTTTCATACTTGCATTGAGTTTGAATGAAGAGAAAGTGTTGCGTAGCCCTACCTAAATCATTATCCACACATCAAACGCCATCTGGGTTTCACTCCTTTACTTTGAAGATTCCTTCCTCATCAGTCCTGTGCCTAAAGGAAACACCACAGAAAAAAGTAAGTGTGTGTGCATGTGCACACACACATGCAAACAAGCTTACATGTGGCTTTTTTCATGCCCATTTTAACCCCTGTAGATGCTCAGTAACCATACTAACAGCAGTTGCCTCACTGTTTCTTGGCCTCTGGGCATCTGCTCATGACGAACCCGGCCCCAGCTGATCCAGTGGCTCAGAAGGGGGGGAAAAAGCACCAAAATGCTCAAACCAGAAAATGAGAGATTCAGAGATGGATGAATTGTCAGCGGACGTGCAGCTGTTTGTGTCTGTGCCTCTGTGTGTGTGAGTGAAGCTAGAGAGCTAGCACGCATAATTCTGGGACATGACCGAAAACTGTCTAGTTAGAGTGCATCAGGAAATGGATGAAAGGGAGAATTCCCTGCACGTTCTGAGAGGAAAGAGATGGAACTCAAAATGTTTCAACTGTGTGTGTCCTGATGGTTGCAAAGTTGAACAAAGACAACTGGGAGCTGGTAACCACACTATCTTTTCATTCCCATGCTCTGTCTTTGTGAAGGCATGCTGGACATGCTGCGAAGTGAAATGGTCGAAAACATCTTTTAAAGGTTGACTGATAATATTGAACTGATGAAATGGCAGCACCTCTGGGAGTGTTTTTGAAGTTAAAAATACAATGGCAGAAAGAATATTTGCTTATCCTTATTACACTGATATCACCATGATTCTTCATTCGGTTTCATGTATTCTGTGTTATTTGTTTTTACGCAGCTGCTTCCAATTGCGAGGCCTTGGCTTTGTTCAAATGTATTTTGGCCTGCATGTCCAGGTGTGTGTGCATCTGTGCCTTTTCCAGGCTCTCTGGAATCAGAAGGGGTGAGCTGCAGAGCATGAGGTTCATCAGTAGTGTAATTAATGTAGTGCGGTTCAGTTGTCCTGCGTGATATTTCAGCACTGCGATCTACTTGAGAAGGCTTTTTGATGAATGGCCAATTAGAAGCAGACTCCTCATGCCTGGTGGCTGACTGATCTCTTTTTAATGGCACTCCTGTTTCTCTGATAAAACGCAAAATGAATCATCGATACCCTGGCCCCAAGGAGCACCAAGCACAGAATTTAATTGTAATTGGGTGTGTAGCAGTACTTTGGGGTCGAGACTGTGCCTTTGTATGTGCGTAATATTATAAGAGAGCACTTTCATGGCAAGTCCTAATCATACTCTGATACATGACGTTGGTTTGCTTCAAACCATTATGTATATTTCACTTGTTCTGCATAATCATCTGTGCTGTCTTTTACGCGATCTACATTTCTCCACTGAATGTAATGTTGTGTATCTGCAGTGTACAAATACAACAGCCCAGCTGCATGTGCTTATAACAACACCAAACGAGCCTCATCATCAGTTATTTTTTGTGTGTGTTTGATTGCTATTAAAGCACACTTCAAGGAGGCCTGGCACATTTCTTTTCCAGAAATCCATGCTTAAACTGTGCTGCTGTGCTGATACTTTAATCAACATGTCTCATTTTATATGCATAATTAATGTTACAGAAATAAAAAGGCAAAAGGAGGAAAAACCAGCCTTAAATGTTCAAAGACATACAAACTCTCTTTTCTTCTTTAGAAGAATAGATGGATGGCCACGATGTATTTGCTGATCCTCAGCAGGAGGTATCAAGGCAAGGGAGGGGGTTGTTTGAGCTGAAGCTGTGAAAACACACCGTGTAACGATTTAAGCAAGCAGCTAGCATCTTGAACCAAAGAACCCACCAGGAGCCTGTGGACCACCTATCAGGCAGCAGAGGTCTTTGTCACGCCTTTTATTTTTGCTGCAGTGTTTTCCATGGTCTCAGCCGCTGGAGATTTCTTCGCCTCGCTAAGCAAACAGAGCAGGTTCACAATGAGGTGATTAGTGTTGTCAAAATGTCACTGCAACCCCTGCTGATGTTTGAGGGTAGGGACAATAATCTTGTAATTCAGTGTATGAAACTGAAGGAATGTGTCTGTTGCAACCGCCTGCCTATGAGTGGCACATAGACTGCCAGACCTCGGATCTCTTAGGTGTCTATATGTGCCTTCCTCAGCCTCCTTCCAGAGCTCCAACGTGCTATGTGACGACGGCTTCTTGCTGAAATTGCAAAGCAGACCTTTCACACTTGGTCACAATGGAGGCTTGCTTGGCAGGTAGGCACTTGGGGAGATACAGAGGGAATCTTATTTTGTGGATTTAGACTTCATAAACATCATTATCATCTCCCCGACCTTGAGTTGCAGCTCTGTTCAGCGGCGACCCCAATTTTGTCGGGAGCCTTGAATGGTGGTGTGTGCGCTCTCTTGGGTACACGGGCAATCGAGTCAACAAAAAGGAATTTTTTAGTGAGTGGTGTGTGTGGCATGTCTGTATGCGTGTCGAGGGGGCACATCTACGTACGTGCGCTGAGTCAGTAATCTTTGTAGCCTGCTTCCTGAAACTGTCAGCATCTTTCCTCCAAACAAAGTTTTCTGACTGTGCTGCTGCCAGATTTAAACTGTGTAGAACATTAGTGTAACAGCCCACGCTCTTAGAATACAGATTTGTTCTTGAGTGCAAGCCAAATGGCCTCTATATTTTATGAGCCTTCCCTCTACTAACATACCGTCTTGAGACTAATTATCATGGTCGCACTCAAACACAAAGCTCGTTTATTATTGCATTGACATCACATTTGTTTTGGCTTGGCCTACATGGCAGGGACTTCACAGCTCTACAATGCCGGAATCCTGTTTTGAGCTTGACAGAGCATGCTTTGGATGGAGAATCTGTTCCTTGTTGCGTTCTACACGGTGTTAGGCAGGAAGGTTGTTTGTTCTTTACAGTCTTGTCACTCGTCTCTCTTGAAGTGGACTGTATTTTTTTTCTCTGTACTCGCTGGGCTGCTACACACCAAGTTAGCGGCTCACTAGGGAGTCATGCTCGATTCTTGGGAAGCAGTTTTCCTCTCTTGGTCCTGCCCTAGAAATGCCTTGATACTTTTTATTATCATAATACTTTTCCCCCAGCTTATTGTATCTGTATACTGATACAATATGCGGGGGGAAAAGCTATTTTTATTCATACTGCAAGACTATTAATAAAAGCCTGAGTAACGTTGGTCTGAAAAATGGAAATGGAAGTACATGAAAAAGTGTTTGAATATTAAAGGAGCAGCTAGAAAATGGTGTCAAATGAATTTTTTCTCATTCTTTTAGTATTTATTAGCTGATTATATTATGAACATTAGCTGTTTTACTTAATTACTAAATGTAAAAGCATTTGTTCAAGCTGCCAACTTGTTCCTGTCAAGGCTTGCGAGTGTGCCAGAGCCAATCCCAGCATGCACTGGGCAGACAACAGGAAACATCCTGGATAAGTTGCCAGTCTATCAGAGGGTGAAAACAGATAGAAAAGCACAAAGACTCACACAAAGAAACTAATTCTCTATTGACAGCTCCAAGGCTTCAACTAAAAGCATTATCCTTTAAGTGGAATCCCTTTAATGTCTGTAGAGTCAATGATTTTCACAAGCAAGGATTCAGATCTGATCATTTCACCATCATTTCCAAGAAACATGTTGGCTTTTAGTCCAAGTTCATTTAATTAGCTGATGACTACACTTCTGTCAATTCTGAATCTAATCATGTGTCTAACCTGGCTCTGAATGGCCACCAATAACTCCAACTAATTCTTATCCAGAACTTACAAAGTGTTATTTAGTGACATTTATATATATATAAAAAGAAGCAATCACCGGCTACCAACCAAGCGCAAATAACACTAAAAGCTACATATTGGTACAATAACATATTATACAACAGCACATTACCCAAAGAAATAGTAGAAACCTTTACAGTACAATACTTAAATTACATGTGTCATTGTTGTAACGTGTTTTACCTCTGTGATGGGACATGCTTTGTTTTCTCACCATCATATTTTCAATGGAATTGCTACATGGACAGTCTTTCTTCAGTCTCTTTGAAATCATGATACACAGATATTTAAGTGTTTTGAAAAGGTGTGTCTCTACACAATCACAAAGCTGGAAAATGACCTCTTTTCTTCTTCATTCTGATTGAATACATCGTTACTAAGAAGACCATGACAGAGCTACAGTATCCTCGGGGGAAAATTTTTACATTTTCACATTTTTTTCCTTCATCAGGAACCTTTAGACCAGGGGTTTTAAACTCAACTTACCTGGGGGCCGCTGGAGGTAGAGTCAGGGTCAGGTTGGGCTGCATTAAGTGTTCCACAAAAAAGGGTTTCTGTACTTTACTCGCAGCTTTTAACATGCACTTTTTGATGAACTCGCCTTCTTTGAGTAGCTTTCCGGCCCTAGATATCATCTCATTTACCATGTAGCTAGCGTCAACTGCTGCTCCATTCTTTTTTTGCTTTCTTGAATAAATCTTGTTTCCTCAATAGGCATTTTTTAATATTGGCAACCCGGTTCTTTCTCTCATCTCTCTTATATTTTTTATACTCCTCAGCGTGTTTAGTTGAGTAATGACGTCAGACGTTGTATTCCTTAAACACCACAATCCCTGTGCATATGAGTAACGTAGGGGTGCCCCTGTGCCCGACAAAAAAAAAAAATCCATCTCCTACTTGTCCTGAAATTGCCTCTGCTCATTGACAATCTTTCTCTTCATGGCACGTTTTGAGAGAGACATGACTGGAACTGGGTGATGGCAGATATTTTCCATCCACTTAGTGTCACTCCAGAATATGTTTCAACTAAGTGACTAACGTTCATACTTCCCCAGGTACTTCGTGGTTGGCTAGCTTGACAACCGTTGACAACAAATGCCGCCGGAAGCTGTCACGAGACTATCTATGGTAGCCCATAAGTGATAAAAATAAATAAAATAAAAGTGTGGCAAGACTCAGCAAAAAGGTGCGTTTGAAAACTACGTGCGGGCCGCGTGAACACTAAACTTTGATGTCAAGTAGGGGGCCACAAAATATCATCCTGCGGGCCACAATTGACCCCCGGTCCGTGAGTTTGAGACCCCTGCTCTAGACAACCAAGTCCCAACAAAAAAAAGTTCTATCAGCCATGATTTAGCTTTCCTGCCACCATCTCTCTGTCTCTAATGGAAATTCATTTGGAAGTATGAAGTGATGTCTAGTTACGTCAAGCAGATCAAGCATGCACAGAACGACAGAAACTATGGGATCAAGTGTTTACATGGCTAATACTTTCTTATTAAACGGCTTATCAAAGGTTTATACTGCTCCTCTCATTCCTAGAGAAAATCGGATCAGGCCAGTCTCTTTGGATGGAGTTGGGTTGTTATTCTGTTTATTAGTGGATAAATTAGGGACTGTTGAGTACAACAGTCACTGTAACACCATGATTGGTGCAGAGACATGAGTATAAGTAGTAACACCTGTGCTTTTCCAGCTAATACCAGTCAGAGTGTCAGCAGGTTGGTTTTCTAACTGCTCGGGCTGATTATAGAATGGTCTACCTG
Organism: Apogon hyalosoma; assembly: GCA_037367295.1. Lineage (NCBI taxonomy): Eukaryota > Metazoa > Chordata > Actinopteri > Kurtiformes > Apogonidae > Apogon > Apogon hyalosoma. The sequence goes on along the minus strand of JAPQRP010000011.1, from coordinate 31,477,990 downwards.
TCCCATTAGCCAGCTGCACTACAAACATTTGATGGAAAAATTGCAACAAGTATAGATTGTGTTAAATGAAATAAAGTGGGTCATCTCATGGAATTAAACTGTTCATGGCAGACCCATTTTATCCTTTGTTTTTCGCCAGTTTTTCCCAACACAAAGACTGTGCTGACCCCTAATTCTGGAGCAGATTCAAAGTGTAAGGTAATTTTAGGAGTAGCAAAAAATGATGAATCACACATTTTGGCTACAGGTCTATTTATTTGTGTTTTCAGTGTTTCAACGCTTTTTATTTTTCACCTAATAAAAGGCAACAATTTAATATTAATCCCAAATCAGACAAAAACATGCTGAACTCAAGCATTTCTCTAACACCACCATATGTGTGTTGACTCTCTGATTTACAAAATCCATCCTGCATTCTGTTTGCAGCTTATTTCTTTTTAAAATAAAAATGTAGAACACTAACATCCTTCCATAGCAGCCACACTGTCAAGGCTGCCTGCCCTGCAGATGTTTCTGCATTAATTTTCTGTTTACAGGACTAGTGAAATGATCACTGGCCATGAAATAATTGGCCCGATTTTGATATTTAAACAAAAAAAAAAAAATTAAAATTGAATTAAATTAAAAAATGTTAAAAAAAAAAAGTATTGAAATGATTTCTGGTTTTCTTTTCTCCTCTGTGACAGAAAACTGAATATCTTTGGCTTGTGGATCAAATAAGACATTTGAGGATCTCATCATGTGCACTAGGAACAACTGATCAATATAGTTCACCATTTTATGAGTAGAGATTAAAGAGGTTATATGTAGTATTGACATTCCCAACAATCAATAGCAAGAAGTCGCAAATCAGAATGAACCCACAGCTACTAGATCTAATGAATTAAAAATAATACATCTCCACAGATTGTACCACTCATTAAATTACGTGTGAAGCTCATTGTTGATACACATTTATGATATAGTGTCAAGTTTTCTCCTTCAAGGCCCCCCCCACCCCCACCCGCCACTGTGTCTTATAATCTTCACATGCTGCATCAGCTGATAGTTTACATTATAGCTCTGTTAGCTTACCTCTGTTTTTAGACAGAACACAGCCACAGTAAAGCCACACCTCAGTTTTCTGTATGGTTTGTGTTGTCAATAGCTGAACTAAAGATTT
>JAPQRP010000011.1:31442404-31470678 GCA_037367295.1 Apogon hyalosoma | reverse complement strand
TTATAGCTCTGTTAGCTTACCTCTGTTTTTAGACAGAACACAGCCACAGTAAAACCACACCTCAGTTTTCTGTATGGTTTGTGTTGTCAATAGCTGAACTAAAGATTTGTTTGGAATTGATCAAACAAGTTTGGAACTGTCACAGTTTAGTTCAAATCATAGGTTGACAAATGGCAATAAACATGATAACATATGGATTCTATTTTTAATCACTTTGCTGCTTTCGTCAGTTCTGAAGGTAGTTTCTTTGAGGTTTTCATCATCAACTCAGTGTTAATTTTCATCGCCCTCTAGTGGTCGAATACATTCAGTGACATGTTGGCCTGCGGCTGTGAAAAAATTCTGTTCAATGCTTTACGACACAGTGACATCTTTGACATAATGAAAACTCTTTGCTCTAAACACTGTGTTACTTTCAGGAAAGTTTTGATGTTATAGAGTAGTAATAGTGCAAAATAATAACTGACAGTAAAAAAAAAGTATCTATCAGTTGCAACCCTAGAAAATATTAAGAATTTTTGAACATTTTACTCCTGTGATTGTAGGAAAAGTCATCCTTACTTTATCCAGATTTGAAAATGTGTTACCTATACTGGGGCGCCGTAAAGGGGGGGGTATGACAAATTCATGGGGGGCCCATAGAGCAGTGAAAGGGGCCCAGTGGATACAGGTTAGAAGTTATGAAAATTTCATGTAAGGTCCGCTGTATAATAGAGGCATAGAAGCCAGGAGTCGGACGTTGAAAGCATGTTAAGTTTCACTTTCACATCACGGCAGCATTAGTTATGTGAGTTATGGACTGCACCCCCACATATATAAGTGCTGCCCCACCCCATGTACATAACCCCACCCCCCACCCTGCTTCAACATATCGATAAGATACTCAATTTTATAAAGGGCCCACAATTGCAGTACCTATAAAACAGATTTTTATTTATTTATTTTTTTTATGAACGATTTGTCCTCTGAACTATGCTTCATACGGAATGAGCAACCTCAACTTTCTTTTCAAGCTCCAGCTATATATTTGAAATATATTTCTTCACAGTAAAAGTTGCCAAACCATGAGCTGGAGTTTCAGTCATATCTCTTCCGCAGTCACCCACTCACACAGTGACAGGCCTTTGTATATGTCACGCAGAGTGCTGACAACATATCAAAAGTACTGATACAATATAACTATTATGCTGACATCCTTATACTTAGGCCAGTTGAAAAGGTGCTCTTATATTCATAATGGGCCTCTCAAATCACTTTGTTTCGATTGGTTTGTTCAATTCTTTTTCCGTAGACCTCAGCTTTCCTGTGGCTCTCCTTTGTTAAACCTATGAATGACACTTTATTTAAAAGCCTACAGCAAGCATAAATTCCAATATAGTACAGTGGGTACAGGCTGTTCCTATGGCTGCTTGACATCTTTCCCTATCCACAGGTGAATAAATCTTAGGTGTATCCAAACATTGTAATTACATGTTATCGTGCGCTTGATGACTGATGTGTTTGCAAACCTGTTGCCAGTGGTTTTGCATGAGTGTTTTATTGTTGCAAGCTGTGCTGATGACTACACCACTGACATTCAGCCGACTTCCACAAATTGGCTCATAAGTTTTATGGCTATTTATGTCGGAATGCATTCCAGCTTACCCTTTTTTGGGTAGCTGAAATGCTTATTTTCTTCTGCCAAAATTCACTGGTCTCTTGAACCCCTAATGCTGTATTCAAAGCTCTACATGTAACAGCTCAACTTCCCACTTCTTGATGGTGCTTGACGCATTCTGTGTGTCAAGCTGATATAATTTCAATTGTTGATTCACTCCTTTTTGTTGCCAACACCACACACAGAAATACTGTTCTAATTTTGTCACCCTGTCTTTGCATGCGTTCCCAAAGATATGCTGTGACACACACAGCATGGCAATTGTCAGCAAAGACAAAAGTATGCACATGAAGAGATATTCATCTGATCACGAATACAAGCGGAATCACAGCCCTGATGTGCACCTCCCGTCCTCTACAAATGCACTTGCAGGTGGAGCAGCTGGAGAAGATGCAAATGTGTTGGGAGTGTGTGTGTGTTCTGGTGTGACACATCTGGGTGAAGCGACACAAGGGGATCCTGACAGATATGGGCTGTGTGCGACTCCTCTGTTCCTCTTCTGCTCTGTCACGCTTAGGCTCCTTCCACATGCTTGCCCTCCACCGTCTGCTTGATGCTCCTGCTAGCTGTTAGGTAACCTGATGCATGCGTGCGCGTCTCTGTTGATACCGCGCTTAAACACGGTTAAAAGTGCCAGTGTCAGTGCACTGTGGCCTCAGCATTGTGCATTTGTATGACATGACATTGGGTTCCATGAAAGATGAGAGGGTGAGAGATGAAAAGGACATGGCCCAAGGGCGTGAGAAAAGAAGCGGCGTTCAGAGCTTCTTTATGTCTTGTGTGCTGTAGACGGAAAGTTCAGTTGATAAATGAGAGCACCGGCAACACCAGCACGTCACTGTGTACATTTGTGACCGTGGAGATGATAAAGGACGCCGTGAGCACCACCGATTTCCATTTCGTGTTAAATTCTGTTTCTTTTACCACTGTGTTTTTCAAGGTTACTTCATAAGTCACGCTCCAGGTATTTGTATGTTGGAATTCTAGTCTTTTTTTTTTTTTTTTTTTTTTTTTTTTTTTTTTTACGGAGTATTTGTGTTGATGTGCGTGAATGAGTAGGAGTGTGTGTGTGGGCTCCCAGTGGGGATTGTATTTCGGTCAGTCAAGCCTGACAGATAACAACCCACCGAGCTCGTCACATCTATTATTGAGGGGACGGGAAATTGATCGGCTCTAACGGTGAATGTTACCCTGTCTTCTCCAGCACCTCAGTTCCTCTTTCCCCTCTCACTGCTGCCGCTCTCTCTACATGATTTGTCCTCCATCCATCCCTTCTTTCTCTCAGACTCCCTGCCGCCCTTGTTTTCAATCATCTGGTTACTTCTTCTTCCTGTCGACTTGGGATATGGATCTCCATCACTGAGGTCGATGCGACATATGTCTAAATGCATTTCCAATCATCTAATACATTAACAATTCAATGAAGAAACCAGCAACTGACACATTCAACTTGACATAATGCAGGAGGAAAGAACACAATGCTGTTAAATTCAGTATAGTCCAAATAGTTTTAATAATTTATTTGCATCTTCTGAAACAGACTAAAACAGTTTTCTTGCTCTAGCACTACAACTTGGAAAGCATCTCATATTTGCTGTTTCTTTTTGAGCAGGGAGAAAAATAGGCTTTGACAAAAACAATGTAAAACCAGGCCTTGAGCCCACCTTAAACCAGTCCTTGTTTCCTGTTTTCCATCCCCATGTCTTGCCTAAAGCAGCCTAAAGCTTTGTTTATACTCACACTAGACTCGGTTGAGGGACTTGAAGAGTTCTGGCCTTTGGGAGTTGTGGGTATGAGAGAGTGTGCTAGAGAAAGAGTTGAGAGAAGACAAATCAATCTAAATGTAAATATAAAATTACTGGCTGCAATTCTGGAAGATAGAGGCAAAGGGCCTCTATATAAATAAATCCAACTGATGCAGCGATGTTAGAAATGATCCCAAAATATCCAGTGCAGACTTTTTTAATTGGGGCTTTCTTCTTGAACGTTTATACCAATGAACCAGAGCAAATATGTGAGTAATAGCACTCCTACTGTCCACCATCTATTTAATTTCTCCTTCCCTGTTTCTAAAAAATCCAGCCCCGCTCACTACACATGCTTTGATTTTTGGAACTTTGTTTTTTAATTAGTAAAACTTTGCAATGTAGTCAACCATGCTGTCTCTGTTTCTCAATTGCCCGCATAATTTGACTTCTAGTTTTCCTGGCAAGCTCCTCTTGTTGAAGTTGTTGTTTCACAGTGTGTCAACACACCCGACTCCTCTTCCCCTCAACCGACACAAGTGAGCCCTTTTCACTCTTCTTCCCTGCCTGCCTGCGCTCTCTCCTCATCTCCCCTCTCTCCTCATCAGCTAGAAATCATGACTCCGGCTCACCTTTGATCGTTCTCACTGGGAACTCTTCATTGCGCAGCGTCAAGTGTTTTATCTTTGTTGTGTGACAATGCACCCTGGAAAGACCACGTGCTGCCAGCCAACATGGCCATTTGCGCCGAGTATGCTGCGCAGAAGAGAAGAAAGCCTAATTTGAGCTTAATTCATCATGGTAAGATTGCCCCGCATTTATTGATAATTGCTTTTTTCCGTTTAAAGAGATGGCGTTTAAACCATCAGTCGTGTAAACATGAGAGATGCAGCTGTTGCCGCAATTAACTTCTCACTTTCCCTAATGAAAGGATTAATCCGCCAGCAAATCTCTCGGCTTCCTTTCAAATGCCAAGCCTCCATTCAGCTCGCTGCCAGTGGAAGAAAGGCGGCCCGTGTCGAACAAAATGGGACTATCTATAACCAGAGCCAAAAGTCACATTCATCGGCTCTGCCTGGTGTCACATCATCAGGGTCTCTTTACTGCTGAGGAACAAGAGAGACCCTTAACCAACTGCTGTTTGATGATTTCCTGAACGCAGCCTCCGCTAAGCGTGTTTTCACAGCCAGGCCTCTCTACAGCGCCACCTCCCCCTGCCTCCAAGGTTTTTTTTGTTTCTTTCTTTCTTTCTTTCTTTCTCCCCCTCCCAGTCAAGAGCTGCAATTTCTGCGCTCAGTCCCTGAAAACACAGAGTCGCTTCTTGTCAGAATCCTTCAGAGGGGACGATCGGGAGCGCTTTACTTTCCACAGACAGTTGAAAGCGAGAAAGTGAATAGCTGTCTCCTGTTGGAATAAGATGTGTCTGGGCAGCTGGTGGTGAATGACAGCCTGTTGAGAGCAGAGCCCAGCTTAGGTTAAATCTTTGCAGATATCGATCTGGCGTATTGATCAGTTTTTTTCTTCTTCTTCTAGCAACACAGAGACAGGGGGACAGGTTTGGAGATGACCAGATAGATCAAATCCATGACAAATGCCAATCATCCTTCTTTTCTCGGTCGAAACATTGATCAGACAGGACGTGCTGTTTTGTTATCGTCACCATTTGGATAAGCTGAGGCTTTAGACATTTACGTAGACTGTCAATTCTCATATAGGACATACTCAGAAGTGACGGAAATACAGATGCATCAGACAGACAAGAATAAGTGCAAGAATCTAAGTAAAAGCCTCAGCGCTACTAAAGTAAAAGTTCTTTATTAAAACCTTTGTTTAATAAAAGTATGTGCATTGTGTCAGTGTTTTACCACAACAATGTATGGTGTTTTTGAATGCATTTTATTGCTGCATTAATATGCATGATGCATTTTATTGCTATAGATATATTAAAGTGGAGCTCATTTGAACATCTTTATATACTGTTGGGTAGTTTAATCTACAGTGTTGTACCATATTATGTACAGTGCAGAAAGATCATCAAGTGTTTATAGCATCGCTGTCCTATGAGAACCATGCATATCTAAAAAACAGCAGTGTTTTCAGGTTCCTAACAATGCATTTTCCAGCTAATCACAGGAGTTTTTAATCTTAAAACTGAGAATTGTCACATCCCATAAAAGAACACTTAATCCCTCAATTCATCACGAACAGACAGAATAAATACATTTAGAGAAATGTGGTTTTTGACTGAACAAAACAGATGAAAAAGCATGCTGTATAGTGTTTAGGGATATAGAGTTGCAGAAAATGGAAATATGTAAAAAAAGTACCTCAGATTTGTACTTAACTCAAAAATGAGTCAAATAGTTGTACAAAGTAAAAGGAAGCTTCATGGGAAAGCTCAGTTTTCCAACTCTTTGACTAATTCTCATCAGTGAAAAATTATTCCAAAAAAAAAAAAAAACAAAAAAAAAAACAAACAAACTTGTAGCTGATTGTTTGCTCATTGAATTTACAACAGAATCACAGCGGCTTTCTTGCCAGCTGAAATAAACTGAAAAACAAACCGAACAGATTAGATGCAGAAGCAAATCATGTTTAAAAGTTTAACGTGAGCCTCTTTTAAAGGGGCGTCTAACCTTTATCCATCTAATACTCTCTCTGCAGACTCATCTGTGTGGTTTCAGCCACCTCCACATCCCTGGTTATTAGTCTATTGATTATTTTGAGTGCTCTAACTAAAACAACCATTACTGAGCAGACCGAGAACGCCTAGTGTAGTAACTTATACTACGCTCTTGTTTAAATAACCATCTCCACAGTTGCCCGCGCATAACAATTTAAATTCATTATTCTGTCTTGTTTGTTTTGCTATTTTGGGATCTGTAGCCTATTTTCCTCATTTCTATTCAATTTGCATACATCATTGAAACAGTCTGCATACTGCGTGTCGTTTACTGAGGTAAGTATTACAGGTTGCAACTGTGAGACCGATTTTGTACAAAGGCGCCTTTTATCTGAGACAAACAGTTTTTATTTATGTATTTCTCTGCCTTGCGGGTTTGTTCCTATTGAGCCAAAATGATATATTTGAAGGGGGGATTAAGTATCAGTCAGCGCACAGATTCATAAACGGCAATTGTCTTGATCTTCAACTTCCAGACCCCTTTATCTTTGTCATTATTGCTGTCTCTGTATCGCTACGTATTTCTTCTACAATCCCTCTGTTATAATCTCAATTTAGAGCTCCTCCTCTGACCACAGCAGTCGCCAACTCATTTAAAGCCCAAGATTACAGAACTGCCCTTCTCCATATCTCAACCTCCTCATCTCTCACTCTGGCTCTCTCGTCGCTAATCCAAGTATCTTATCTCTCAGCTTTGACTGTCTCCCAACTGTCCACCTAATTCCTTCCTCTTTCTCCTTCTTCGTCTCTTCCTCTTCCTCTCTCTCTCTCTTCTCTTCTTCTGTCTGCCTGCCCCCTCTGCCTTCCTTGACTTTGCCTTTGTGCTCTCAACACCGCCCCGTCTATTCCCCTTTGCACATTTCGGGTTTCAGATTGACTTTATTGGTCTGACAGGCAATCATCAGCGGACGATACAAAGCGTAATGGGTGCAAGCTCCCACACATACATCTATAGCTTTGCATAAAAGCATGCAGGGCGAACACACACGCACACACACACACACACACACACACAGACACACACACATCGAGTCTCTTTCACAGCTGAATGAGCATTTGCTCCCTGCGTGCTCTGTTCTCTCTGTCTGTAAAGGAAAAGAGAAGCAGAAAAAGTGGCCGGCTCGGACCCCAGCAGATAGAAACTAATGACTGTCTGATTAATTCATTAGCCTGACACTTCATTGCCTGGCTGCTGTAGTCATAGCTGTTTATTTATTTTTTTTTATTACAGCCCAACCCCACATACACATTGCACTCTCTACACCCAGCCTCTGTTTTCTCTTGCTTTCTAATCCGATCTGTCTTCACGCCCTAAGAAATAATAGCACCCCCCCTCCCTCCTCAAAAAAAAGCTAGATGATACTGTCCTGGAGTGCTCTTTGGCTTGGCTCTGCAGGGTCTAGTTTTTTCTTATCTTCATCAGCTCTTTTGTCAGTCTCAGCTGGCCTGCTGTTTTTTCTAAAAGCTTATTTGGCTGAGGAGAAATGAAACTGGGACCTATTCAATCGCAGTTCCTCTGTGAATTTAAATTGATCTACTCGCTGATTGGTGATTAGCGAGCCACTTAAGTCCAGCTTTAGTCAAATCTGGAAAACAAAGTACTTTTCCCAAGCTCTCCAGTTGGCCGAGGAGTTTGAAGAGTGAGATGAAAAGACCACCGGCTGTCTGACAGGCTTTCCATCGCGAGGTTAGCTAACTTGGCGCGTGGAGCCGAGTAGAGCAAATGGTTTTGAAGAGTCAAAAATGAACGGGTCGAGGAGGGAGATGGAGTGGATGGTAAGATGGAGGGGAAAAAAAGGAGGGAGCTGCCCTAAATGAGAACAGTAACCTATGGGGAGTGATAAGAGCTGGCAGATGGGTAGAGCGATAAATAGACAGATGGGTAGTTAGATAGATGGAGGGGCTGATTCGCTGAGATGGAGAGGTTTGTGGTGAGATGATGGGCAGATGGGGTAAAGAGATACGGTGGAAGACAGGCGAAACTTTCTCCTTGTGCAAGTGCTTTAAGGCTCACTGTTGTCTTTCGAGTTTGTTTCGCCAGTCAGTCAGCGCCCTCTCTTTCTCTCTCCCTCATTTGGCCTCCTACCTCCTGCCATCACTCACCCTACCTCCTTCTTCCTCCCGGTTCCCTCTCGCTGTCTTCGTCTCAGCCACCACTGCACTCACGGGATATTTTTAATAGAATTAGGCCGCTCTTGTTATCGGTGGAGCGGGTAGCCACGGAGTGAGGCGAGATTGAAACAGCGATTTCCAATTTGAGATTGTGTCACACACATCTCCCTGTGCCCAGATAGCATCAAAGAATCACCGCCACCATCTCTTCTCTCACTCACTTTGCCCCCCTCCTTTACTCTTTGCCTCTTTGCCTCCCTCTTCCAGTCATCCCTCGCTGGGTATTTCAGCCTCGCACATGCAAGACTAACATCTAAATGCATACATGCTCCCTCTCTGTCGTTCTGGATTCACTGGCTTCTCTTGACAGTTTATCTCCTTGTCTCTTTCACTCTCATCCGGGCCGCATACAGAACACATCTCTCTTCCTCCCCTAAGCCCTGTCCACACACATACTCAGGACCTCCAAATGCAGCTCTGCTTTCCCTTGTTCTCTCCTTTTTTATACTTTGTGTTCATGTCTTTCCCACTCCTCCCACTCGTGTTTATTCCACATACCTCCACCTCTTTGCTCGCTTTTCGTTGGTTTGCGTCGTCCCTTCCCACTCTGCCTCTGCCAGCCTTCACCAATTTCCGCCTCCCCTTCTCTTTTCATCTCATGCTGTGTCACTCTCTTCATCCCCCGTGAATATTTCTCCTCCCTTCATTCTTCATCCTCGGCTCACTCCCTCTCCTCATCCTCTCAGTCTTCTTTGCTGCCTCTAGGCGTTGGATCTCTTTGACTTGTCTTGTCAGGTCTTTGGATTTCTGTCTTACCTCTAGAGATATATAGTGTGTGCTCATACAGTACAGTCCTCATTGCTTGTGGCCGTGTGTGAGCCTGTGTTTGAGAAAAGAGATTGATGCTTCTGTGTGTATATGTTTGCCTGTGTGGGTGTTTGTCAGGCTCTTTACAGGTTCCCATGGCCAGAGGGTCTTTTTTCTTCACCACAAGGCCTCAGCACACAGCCCTTCTCTAATATCCTCACCCATTAATCAAGCCGAGCGACCCTGGTTCTTCTACTCCATTTCAAAAACTTTATTCCTCCTCGTGCCAAGAGTTCTCTTGCCACAATAAATGCCACATCCACAGTATGAGAACGGTTTCTGTTACACATGCGTCTTTATGGATATGAATGCAGATTTTTGTCCAGTAGTTACATAGACTTGACCCCTTCGCTTAGAGAATGCACATCTCCCGCTTCATCCTCCACCTCCTCCTTTTCTCGTCGTCGTAAATTAAATGCACTTGGAGATGTTTGTGGACTCTGTTGTTGTTCTGAAGTTCTCTATATTCCGAGGAGCATGAAAAATTTTAATGGACCAGAAGGACAGGTCTTAGGTCTGCGTTGTTAAAGGACTAGTAGATAAAAGTATGGATAAATGAAGCGTCATATAGGCGCAAAGTCAACTCAAGTTTTTTGAATTATTCAGGTTTTCAACATATGGGTTAAGAGTTCAGTACTGAAGAGAAGAAAGCTCTATACTAACTTCTGTAATACACGCATGATTATGTTGTGTACACCCACAAGCATGTGGTGTTGAACATGTGCGCATGCAGGCACAGAAGCAGAGTGGTCTCTTTTATCTCAAACGATGAACTCTCCCCTAAACGGCTTTAGGCTGCACATATAGATCTACCTTATAGTCTGGAAAGTTGACTGAAACTTATCAGCGGTTAATCAGAGGTGGAAGAGCATGTAACTTTCAGCTGCATAACGCCTACATGTGCATTTCAACGTACAAATGCCTCTCATGGACCACAGTATTGCATAGAAATCTTAAATGTTCTGCTTCTTACAGATTCATTTCACTGTTTGGCTTGTGCAGAAGGAACAAGCACTGCTGCAAGATGAAAACTATTTTTCGCTTAATTGCATTTGAACATCCACTGGCTAAAGTAACTTTTTACCCTAAAGATTACCTGAAGTGTTTAATCTTGTACAGGGAGAGTTGTGAAAAGGGAAGGTGGAACTCGTGCCAGAGCAAAACAGATGCTTTGCTTCATTTGAAAGTTATTCTACCTTTATGTTAATGACCATTAGTGTGTATATGTGTACAACAAAGATCTCTTCGAGGTAGATCAGTGTCTTTGTGAGCATATGCTAAAGATAATACATTTGACCTTTGTTGTGTGATGTAGATAAAAGCTCCATTAAGTGGACCTCGAGTTAGGATGATATCTAAACACTATTCTCTCTAAATTTATGATGAATTTGCACATTATTATTACAGAAATACTGGACTGTAGTTCATTGTTTTGAGAACAATGTGAGAGACTGGTGCACTTTCCTTTTTATTAAAGCATTGGTAACAGTGGCAGCAGAACTGGAGAGAGGAAAACATCTTATTTTAGCTTTGCACTGCTCATATATTATTTCAAGATAGTCCCACAAAACTGCAATTTTTTTAGTCAAACCATTTAAATAATCTAAATGATCTGCCTCGCCTGGATTGTACATCTGGGGCAGTTTGCTAACAGGGGAAGCCACATAAGAAAAACCACTACACTGAAATTATTTTATATACACAGTCATGCAGAGGATATTATATCTTTTATGAGTGTGAAACTCTGACTCTGCTTATGATGTAAACAGTGCCAAAATCAGTAAAAGACAATTTCTGGACTAGCAGAAAAAATACTGAGATATGCTGTTGTGTACAATTTTAAACCAGTAACACCATGTTGACTTTCTGCAACACAATACTGTATTAACTGACCAGCACACGTACTGTTGTTGAAAAAGGAGCTGTTTGCCTACACCTAAGGCTTCCACAAGAATGAAATTTCAGTTGATGATTAATTCATACGGTAATTTATTTATCTGACAGGTGAATTATGGGAGGGTAGGCTGCATACATTTAGGCATTAATTTTCATAATTGAGAAGTTTGTATAGAAATATTGTGATATAGATATTTTATATATATATATATATATATATACACATAAAAATATGTTTTCATAGTGTAATGTATTACTGTAATGATGAAACAGAGGACAATTTTCCTGCCTAATGTAGACAATAACAGCCATTCTATTCTGTTGTATTCTAATTATAATGAATGCTTTTTTGGTCCTATTTTTCTAATTATATGCCACTAGAATAGTATATAAGCCAAAAGACAGCAGTTTATTTATACACAGAAGAGGAGTCATTCATTGGCATTGAACTCAGGAATAAAAATAGAGTTTCTGTTTGTCTGTTTGGATTTTTATCCTAATTTTGCACAGGGCAGATTTGATGTAACATAAATATACAAAGCCTATTACTGAAATACAAGAAAAAATATAACAAACTACAGAGAATAACAGGTGAGGATAGTGACACACATTGAGATGAAGGGAGCTCAACAAGACCTCGTTAATAGCCTGCCAGTCTAATGACAAATAGTTGAAAATTAGGAGGAAAAGGTGAGGAAAATGACATTTGTTGATTTCCAGCAGCTGTTTTTATACAGGTGAACAGAGATGATGATCACAGTTATGCAAAACGATTGTGGTTAGCGCAAATAATTCTCATAAAGTGATTACGTAATAATTGTGACATGTCTGTTTGTGATATATAACCGTTAGTCCACTAAAACCTAATTAAAACGATCTCGATACATTGTGCTAATTAATGAGTTTTACAGATGCTGTTTGGCGTTTCCCTTTGGTTCCAGATGTAACAAAATACTTTTTACATACTGCCGCATAATACCACTGTTAATTACTGTGTAGCTAAGCTTTTCACTTCAGTCTATTGAGTAACAAAGTCCACATTAACACAGACTGGATAGGACACTTGATCATTTACACACAATACACACACACACATGCACAGAAATATACTGAAGAGAGCTGTTTAGCCATGAACGATGAGTTTCTGATGGGAGTGATTTGATTACCCTGGTCGTTTGTCCTCAGATATCTTAGCCTCCACCTTCATGTCTCTCCTCGCTTCCCCCCTCCCACCGTGGACAATCCATTTCCCTCTGAAAGTGACACTTTAAAAGGTTGATAGCTCTTTGGCCAAGTCTCAGAGCCTCAGATCGATGGCTGGCGGAGAACGGTGTCGAGGTATTGCGTGCGTCCTGGGTCTCCAGACACAGGAGTTGAACTCAACACACCAGGTGAAGATGCTTTTCGATTTGTTGCCACCATATGATCCTCAGGTCTCTGAAGACAGGAAATGGACAGCTGGTGACATTTTTTAGCTTTTATCGCTTGTGGCCTGAAAGCAGCTGAGACAGTGTTGTTGGAGTGGAAATCACACCACAAATAAAAGGATACACATGCAATACAAGCTGTAAAAAAAATGGAAAAACACAGATTTACAAACATTACAGGTTCACCTTTAGGGCAGGTAGTGAGGATACAATTGTAAAAAAATGGAATGTAATATTCATAATTATGTTTTTGTTAGTGCAGTATCACGTGAAGATGATAATTATTGTTTTTTCTTGGCGTAAAAGGAGCTGTTTATACCGACAGAAGGAATGAATCCGTTTCCACACAGTCCACCATGTTTCTGCAGTAGCTCAGAAATGAACTTCCTCGTCTTCTTTTTTCCATTTTACAGTAGATGGAACCCGTTATGGTGGATTACCTGCTATATTTGAGTGTGAACCAGAGTTATTATCCTTTTAACTAAAAAGACAACTCTAGGCAAACCAAACACTGGCTGTAATGAGGGCCTTTTGTGTTTACGTTTTTCATTGACTACTGCAGGATAGGTGGATGGTATATTCAGGTGCTTGGAAACTGCAATTTCACCCACTAGGTACCTCTAAATATTACATACCAAACCTTCAACAGTTGCATGTGTACATTGTAGAACGATGATTTTAAAAAGATAATGTCTGAAAAAGAAGAGTTCTGTATGTTGTTTTCTTTGTTTGCCAAAAAAGTTCCATTCCCCTTCTCTCCCCTGCTGTTTGTTAGCGCTCTAACATTCTTCCCTGAAACATTATTTTGCAATCAGTCTGCTCATTCTGGCTCCTATAATTACTCTACCTCTTCTGTTCAGCTCACTGCTCCTGAACAAAGTTGCAGTGAAAATGGAACCCATTTTTATTTTGACATTGTCTGCTGAGGTGTGCAGCTGATTGCGAGGAGCTCAAAGACATGCAGGGAAGTCTGGCTGTGCTCAGTCTGAAACCTGCGTGTCTCTCCCAGCCCCTGTGGATACGAGTGATCTATCCACACCACCTGGCTCCAGCTCACTTCCTGCTGAGCTCCCCGGAGGAGGACCCACGGCCCGCCTCTGCCACTTTCCTCGCTAAAGCAGACCAAGGCTTGGCCCTGTACGCAGCCAACCTGGCCTTGAGGGAGCCGGGAGCTGTGGAGCTGTGGAGCATGGACGGAAAACTATCCAGGGGTAAAGCCCACCTTGAGGTGCAATGAGCAGCATGGGAGAGAGGAACTAAAGGCACCCTGGAGGTTGGGGAAAGGGAGTAAAGCCAGAGCAGCGAGCCAAGCCTGTTTCCACACCGGCTCTGTACACCGCGGGGTCTGTCATAGGATCAAACCGTGGAATCAGGGACATGGAGCAGGGAGAGTACAAAAACCACACACATTTCCCCATTAGAGACACAACGTCCCCAAGTTTTGTTCTCACACGCACATAAAGAGTATCACCAGCAGAGTAGAAATGGCAGAGCTGAGATCAGTCTGTGTTAAAGTGTGAACATTATAAATATTCATGATTCAGTGTGCAAGAGAGTGGAAGCGCAGCAGTGAAAGATCTCAGAGCGGAAAGCAAAGACTTTCTTTTTCATAACCTCAGTGTTGCGAAATCTTTTAGAGCAGTTGCTCCTCTGCAGTTGGAAGTGTCATCCGTGTAAGTATAGGTTAAATCTATAACTACCTTCCATTTCTTCCTCTCGGACTCTTAAAAAAATGAAACCGGTGGCCTTTTGTGCTCAGTTTCTTATAGACCCACAAAGTGAAATGCAGGCTACACAGTCCACTCACATAAACTCATGCAGTGTTCTCCTTTTTGTCGGTGACCTCCCGCAGGCGCTGGATTGCAACCCAGCATGCCGGGCCTCAGGGCTTCTCCTCTCTTCTCCTTCCTCTGAGTGTACGCTCCTCATATCTCGCCATCTCTCCGAGTCTTTATCGCAAAAACACAGCACACCACATTTTAATCATGCCCCCGAATAGAAGACACTTTTCCAATTAATGGAACTGCCGTCATGATGCACTGTGACTCTGTGAAGCCGCAATGCGCAACCAAGCCCAATAAGCCAGCGCCGCCACTTGATGTATGACCGCTTCACAAGTTTTGAATGTGAACGAGATGGTTTTTGAAATAGAGAAATCCGTAGTGGATGAAAGGCTATTGGTAAGGCAGCGAGAAGAGGAAAGTGAATGACTAATGCTCCAGTGAAGCTGCTGAGTGGCCAACAGTGGATGTCTGTGGTTGTAGTGGGCAGCTCTTAGGCATGAATGTATGGAATTGTATGAATGTGAAGTAGGGTATTACGAAAAAGAGCGAGCACACTCAGCAAAAAGCTGCCTTGGATAAATAATAAAGGGTCAGAAGCTGTTGTCATCACTCTGACTGGTGTCATTTTAAATTACAGTCTATGGATAGGTCATTTGGTCACCCCTGTTATCGTCCCCAGACAGACGTCGACTTATTTCTAACAACTGAATGACTTTAAAGAGGGTTTTGATTTCCTGTGACCGGCATCATAAACACTGAAAAGAACTTTAGTAATAAATGCGGAGTTTCACTTGCCTCTGTATTGGTACTTTATTTCAGGGATATATTTCCCAGTGTGTATTTATAACTCTGGGTTCATTCCAGCTTAGACAGGGGCCTATCACTTTTCCCAGAGACACAGCCCACAAACACTTGCTGTTGTGTGTGTGTGTCTATGTTATATTTGGGTGAGAAGACATAGCATACGCTCTAAGTCATTTGTACTCAAGTGCAAATGTATGTGTGCTCTCTTGTAAAGAGGGGCATTCAATATAATCCTTGTGTGTTTGCGTACACCCACGGGAGCATAACATTCAAATAACTGCAGCTCTCGACACAACTTGTGCACTCCACAGCTCGCCTTCTTGTGGCTTCACATATTAACATGCCCTCCCACTCCATCAATCAGCCTGACACCAATCAGTGTGAATCCACTGTGCATAACATGTTTATGAAATGAAATAATTTTCTGTTGCCTCCCTACACTGAGAAATATGTTGAGGATTTTATACCTGGCTCTGCACGAAGACACACACTTTCGAAACAGAATTAAGAGGGAAATCGTTTCTCTGCTGCGCTGACAGGAAAGGTTGAACGGGCGTATTAACCAGAGGTAATTGAATGTAGATGTAACAGTGCACAGTTTAGCACAGGGATTAACCCTTGCTCCTCTGCTCTCTCAACCAGGCTCTGGTAAAGAAGTTTGGTTATGGAATGGCTGCCCGCAATCTGAGGAAGTTGCTCTGCCGGTCTGGAAATATTTAGAGTCTGGGGCCTGCGAGACCGCCATAGTTCAGCTCAGTTCATTGCTATTTATCATGAGTGACGGGTTGGGAGTGAAAAAGCTCAACACCTTTCTGCGTGAGCAATGGAGCTGTCTTTTTACCCACAGTTAGGAAGCCAACTGGGTGCTTACTAGAGCTCTTTTCTGAAAAAGACAGAAACAAGTGCCCGGAATTCATTCTTTTTATTGCAGATGTCTTTTATGCATATTTCACTCTTCTTGGCAGATTTGTTGGAATGAGACAGCAGTGAAGATATGTGAAAATACTGCAGATGTTGAATTTAATCTGAACTTGCTGTGATGATACAGCACACTGACATTTTGTGCTGCAGACTTGACTTGAAACAAAGTTGACAACAATTTTTATTGTAACATTGAATCCGACATGGAAAAGCAGACATAACCTTATCATGCTAAGGTCAGGATCTTTTCAGTATTCTGCAAGCATTCAACATTACATTCTTTTTTTTTGGCTCTAAAAACTTTATGAACCCTTATGGCAGTACGTGGTCACTTGGAGGCTTGCATGAGAAAATGCACGTCTTGTGTGGTCCCGATGGAAATGTTAAAGATGGCTGCATTTGGGTTGTAATTGGTTTTAAACCTTAATAAAGAGAGAGGTCAAGATCGCATGAGCAGAGGTTAACTAGCAGGAGGAGAATGCACATTGTGGGTCAAGGTCAAAGCGGAGGTATAAAAATCGACTCGTATTTGTGAAGGAATATGCAAATATATTACAAGGACTAAAATAGAAAAGAATGCAGAGAGAAGGAAAAGGAGAGGAGGCGGGTTTCTGAATGGAAACACGAGTGAAAAGTACTCTAATTGCTCCAAAGGGGATTTGTCTTACACATGAGTAGGTTCGGTGATACATAAAGAAAAATCAACATGATGAGAAAAGGAGGAGAGAAGAGTAGCAGGAGCCAGAAAACAGGAGGAGGGCGGGGTGGGAATGGGTAGATAAAGAGAGACAAAGTAAGAAAGACAGAGAGTAAGAGGACGACTATGTCTCCATTTCCACGGAACCACAAACCGAGCTAGTTTCCACCAATTACATTCATGTCAGTGTGCGTCCTGGATTCAAAATGCAACAACTGCCTCGAGGGGCCTTCACTCTCCTGGTACACACTCAGCATCTCTCCCTTCCTGCCTGCCCGCCACTCCAGCTTTCTCTGCCCAACACACACACACACACACACACACACCTACACACACACACACGCACAGACGCCGTGTACGCACAGATCACGCTCACATTCACACGCATTATAATCTCGTCACTCCCTCTAGCTTTGTCTCTCTTTGTCACCCACACACACTTACTCACACACACACCTACAAACCAGTCGAAGGCACATTTCCATCCAGCAGCCAGTCGTGCACGCACAAACACACACAAATCTCCCCTGTCACTCCCTTCCACTGTCTTCCAATTCCACTCTCTACTCCTCAGGCTCTCCATCCATCCGTCCACCCCCTGCTTGTCTCATTCCGTCCGTGCGCACACTCCTGCCTGAATGTGCGTTCTCTGCACGCGTGTGCCCTCCTCTTCTCTCAGTTGATAGTAATAAGGCCCGTGATTGCCAGAGATGGAGATGAAGGATGGCGCCTATTGATGATCGTGCCTGTGACAGCCTGGCAGCGAGCTAGACGTGGGGCTTCATTATTACTGGTAACAATAACAGCAACACTCAAACCTTAATTGAATGAAAAAGGCCGCTGGCAGCCAGCCCTGCGATCTGGAGGTGGGTGGGGTGGAGAAAAAAAAAAAAAAGGACAGGGGTGGGAGTGATGGCAAAGTAGAGAAGAAGAAAGATGATGACAGATAAGCTGGAGAAAGGGGGGGGGTGTACAAGCGAGGCAATGCAAACAGCAGGGGAAGTAGAGGAAATGCACAGGGTGAGAGCGGTGGAAAAGGGGAAAAAATAGGGAACGTGAAGTGAAGTGGAAAGTGTGACAGGCAGGGGCCCACAGAGTGCCCTGCAAGGAGCGTTCAGACAGAGGCATGGGAGAAAAGCGTGGACAATTAGGACATTTTTTATTGAGTAGAGAGATGAATAAATAATTGACAAGTCTCTGTTTGAGTCAGGAGGAAGGGGGGAAATGAAGGTTGTGAAGCAGACAAGAGACTCCCAAAGAGGAAAGCAAAGCATGATGATAGAAATAGAGCCGGGAAATCCATCAAATGAATTTGATTAATTGAGTTTTTGTTTTTGAATGGTGTGTAAAATGCACAAATCACCAAAATGAGATTAGTAATTCCCCTGGAGCCTTCTTCGTTATACAGAAAAATCATAACGCAACCTGTTATTA
The DNA here is from genome assembly GCA_037367295.1 of Apogon hyalosoma. Classification (NCBI taxonomy): domain Eukaryota; kingdom Metazoa; phylum Chordata; class Actinopteri; order Kurtiformes; family Apogonidae; genus Apogon; species Apogon hyalosoma. Next base: position 31,452,651 of record JAPQRP010000011.1, on the reverse strand, counting down.
CATATTCACTGTCACACTGTCTCTTCAGTCGCTGCCTCCCAGTGGTGCTTTATTTTATTTACAATTATTTTTTTGTTTTTTTTTTTTGTGAAGAAATAGTGCACACTGATATCCTTGCAAGTGCTTTTTTTTGTAAATGTTGTAGTTTGTCATTAAAACTGTATCTGGATATGTGCAGTACCAACAAACTATTTCTGAATCATTCTTGGTTTTCATGTAGACAAAAAAGATTCAATCAAAACCATTAATCGTCCATACTACTGAAAAAAATTGTAGTAGTAGATGCAACTTGAGGGTATTTTGCCCAACCTTATATCCACACTAAAACAACAGAGGTCAGTGGGATTTTGTTTGTCTTTAAAAAGTCATTAAAAAAAATTCAACAGCATCCCGGCTTTGCAAATACCAGTTGCAGCCATGTGACACTACATTATTTATGAGGATACCAAATAATTTGGATTGTATTCAGTGCTACTGTATTGGCAGAAAACTTGTTACTGAATGCCTTTGGGTGTGGAACTTTAGAAATATTTTAAAGACCCAATCCTCTGTAAAACAAGTATTTCTTGTGTTCCCTCACTGTTTTCCTACTCAGAGCTGTCTGAGCAGAGTTTGACACTGTCAGGATGTTTTAGCATTCATCTGCTGTAGGAAAAAGTTTCTCTGTGCTCACCTAAACTCTGAGTTTAATGCACCTATTTATGCAACTACAAATATTTCAGAGCCACTTGTGACTGAGTGTGCAACTTTTACAAGTTCACAGATTCAGAGTTTTTCATTGAGGGAAGTGGAGCAGATGTTTTAATAATTTTTAATCAGGTCAGGTAAACTTTTAGAAAAAAAGAAAACAAAACAAAACATTTTGGGGTGTGTTTTTGAATTTCATGGAAACTCTTTCTTGAGGATGTGTGGAAGTGGGAGTACTGTGTTGAGAATACTGCAGCGATGTCACAAACAGGGGCCACAAAGTTGCAGTCAAATTTCTTAAATCTTTTTTAATGCTTTGAGTTCTAAAAAACTGAGCCCTTTTGGTGACATGTGAGGAAAAAAAAATATTAATGCATGGTCTTGAGTTACTAATGCGTGGTCATGAGATAAGTAACGCGTGGCCATGAGTTTACTAATGCCCCCTACTGAAACCCCATGCCTTACCACAAGTGTTTAAAGTATATCTCAGTAGTTCATACCAGGGTGAAAATAAAATTAAATCAAATCGAGCTGTTCCATGTTGGTAATATCCTCAAATCGGTGTGCTACGCTATACCGGTACAGCAAACTCAAAGGTGAATTGTCTTGTGGTCACGCATTAGTTGTAACTCGTGGCCATGCATAATTTTTTTTTTCTCACATGTTCACCAAATGGGCTCTGTACTGAACATCTAAAACACTGTCAACTTCTTTTGTATTCACATGGTTGCACAACTTTCATCATCACATCTTAAAAGCTTGGTACAGAAACTGAAAGGCTAGAAAACTGCTCTAGGTAAATGGGAGAAGTGTTATGTCTAATTTGGGCAAAATAGAGCAGAGACATCTAACAACACCAATCTTACTGGCATTTGGCGGTAGCGTATTATTTAGTGATTTTTTTTTCTTTTCTGTAGCTGTGTATATTGTGATGTGAAAAATACTAGAAATTCCAGTCGATGACTAGTACAGCTCTTTTTGTAAAGAATGGATCAAAGTGATGAAGAATGATTATGATTGGTGGTTTGTGAGTGGCATGTACACTCTGCATGAACAGCAAACTCTGGGTCCAAGAGCCATTATATCAGAATAAATCATGTTCTATTAGACAGATTGTAGATTAATAATAGAACTGTGCAGGTTTTTACTTGTGCAACCAATTTGAGAATTACAATAATTCCCTTACTTGACAATGCGGTGTGATTATTATGCATGTGTACTTTAAATTGTTCAACTCTAAAGTCCTAGATTTCTTCAGTAACAACTAAGGTATGAATTTACTCTAATCTTCTAAATATAAATTGTAGTTCCAGTTGGTAATTTTACTCATGCTTTAATAATTTCAAGACTTTCAGAGTTTTGTTTTTTTTTTTTAACTCCCTCACTTGGTGTTAAATGTAATATTCATTTGAGTTTGTTCTCTAGTCAGGTAGTGGAGCCAAAGTTCCAACTTTTCAGTTCCCATGGGACCTTATTTTGGAGAAGAAATGCATTTCAGTCAGTGGTGAGAGGCAAGTTATTTTCAAATTCTGTTTCAATTTTGTATCATTTGCAAAAATGATTATGTTTAGCAGTTCAGACGATAATTTTACAAGTAAATAAAGTCTCAGTTAAGCAGTTGAAGTATCAGACTGTGAAAATATGTAAATACTATGACTACACATCCAAAAGTCACAAAGGTGACATCATGAGTGTCACTCCAGGATCTGTTCAGAATCTGAAGATGTCCCTGCTGCTTCAACATGACCAGACTTCTAATGAGTTTCACTTCTTTTAAAACTTCTTCACTTCTCTCTTCAAGACTGAGGTAAAATATGCCAAGGCCGATTTTGTCTTGGTGATGTGAAACAGTTCAATGACTGCATCTGTCATTGTATATGATAAACACTGAACTAGATGGTTCTTTGAGGCTTTGTTACAAATCTCAACTTTCTTGGTTCACAAATCATTCCCTCCATTGACCACCATTCATATTTTTTCTGAAGGTACACTTTAGAACAGGGGTATTCAAATCCAGTCCTTGAGGGCCGGTATTCTGCATGTTAGATACTTCCCCGTTCCAGCACACCTGGTTCAAATAATGATCGGCTCATCATCAAGCTCTGCAGAAGCCTGATAATGATGCAACAGCTTCCTGGTGTGCTGGAAGAGGGAAATATCTAAAATATGCAGGATACCGGCCTTCGATGACCGGATTTGAATACCCCTGCTTTCGAATATTGTTTCTTTCTAGACTGGTCCCACTGGGTATGGTGAGTTTAGGACCTGAATGTTATCTTAGTCCTTTCAGCTTCTGTATGGAAGAAGCAAACAGAGCCACTGACGGCACCCACTGGTTTTTAAGCTATTACATTATTAGCTTTCTAGAGCCAAAAGTGACCATATTTGGGCAAAAGGGCGGAGCTTTGTGGAGTAATTGGAATGTGGAGAAGCTACTGATAAATGCTAGCCTAACACTGAAGTGAGACTATAAACTTAATTTGCGCAACAAATCATGTGATGATCTTTGTAGTGTGACTTATTATCCAGAGCTACAGTTGAGCTGTCTGTCACAGAAAATACATTTTATTGAATAAACAGAAGCTCTGAAAGACCGACTTGGCAGGTGAGCGAGCTGTCATACACACCTGTCAATCAATGGCGAACATAGCAGATATAAAAGCCTTCTATTACATCTAAAACCTTATTCATGTGTAACTTTACCCCTGCTCTGAGCCCAACTGTGTGTGACAGGAGTACTTCAGTAACATCCACATGACAATCACAAGAAATCCATGCAAAACATTATGAGGTTTAAAAGGGTTAGGGTTTTTCTTCTGTTTTACCACCTGCCTAAAAAGTCTGTTCAGGTGTATGTTATGTTAATTTATTTTTGGGCTTTTTCCTTTACATCTTATAATCCTTATCCCCACCATTAATCTGCCACAATTCAGTGACAAAAGAACAATTTTGTAGCGTTTATTGTTTTTTTAATATGTTATTTGAGATTCAAACTGACACAAATTAACCGATCAAAGCTGCGGTTTTATGAGGATTGGTTCTGAATAAAGCAATATAACGGCTTCAGTTCCCTGTTGGAAACGGAACGAGGTTTGGCAGATTTCCCCTGAGCGACGGGGAGGCCGCTCACCTCTCATTAGAGGCGTTAACCTTTATTCTTTTTAATGTAAATTTCATTACTTCAGTATTGGCTTTACTTTCAAGCTGCAGTTTTCGCCTACTGTTGGAGTGTTACCCACTGCTAAGCTGACATTTAGGATTCGTTTAACTTTAGTCTTCTTTGCATCTGCTGTGGGCAATTCACCAAGACTAAATAATGTTAAAGTAACTTTTAATGATGTGTACCTTCCCACAACACAGTCTGCCTACTTGTTAAACAATTTTCCTACATTATCTTTGGTGCAGTCTCATATCTTTAGTGCAGAGTGTGAGGAGGGAGAAACTTTAGTGAATAAATTAATAATTGATTTTGTTTCAAGCAACTTAGACAACACTGTTTATAACACAGTGGATTTTAAATGCCAAAACAATAAAACAGACAAACTGCTTTCCTGTGCGCACGTGTGTCAATAACTGCACATTCATTATGTGTTGGTACATGTATAGATTTCTCTGCGTCAGTGTGTTCATGGCTCTTTTTATCACTGTGAGTTTGCAAGTCAACATGAGATAGCAGTCAATCTGTGCCATGCCCTTTTGACAGTCTTGATTTAGCAGCACAGTGGCTCCACAACCAAAGCTGCTAATCAAATTGTCACGGCACGCCGCAAACATGCTAACAACGCGTCGAGACAGGTCTGGGATCACGCTAACGACATCATCACTCATGTTAATAACATCGCATGCTTTTCTGATGCCCTTCCTGTCTGTGCTGGCATTAAAAAGACAGAAAATACATAACTGAGGGAAAATCAATTTTTGCATCTGAACCTTGATTCTGCTTCAACATAGGAGAAGGAATACATTAATCAGGGTCAAATCAAGACGTGTCAGACAAAAAAGAAAAAAGGAAGAAGCAGAAGAAGGAAAGAAATGGAAATGAAGCTGGGAAAAAAAATCGGAGAAAAGGGCTCTGATGAGGCAAGCTTGGAGAGCAGGAGAGTCCAAGCCAGAGGTAGGTGGTTGAATATTGATAAGGTAGGGATAATGTCTGGAACTGAAGAACAGGTGAAAAAAAAAAAAAAACAGCAGCAAAAAGCAGGCAGGAGCATCGGGCTGCACCTGAGGTGGCTTAATGCCAGAGGGAAACTCTCTGGTGGCGACAGCAGCAGCTGCCCTGAATTTTTTATACCTGGCTTCACGGTGAGATGGCTAAGAGACATCATGATATGTCTCACCCATGTTCCTCTGAGAGCAGCCTTTCATTAGCCATCCCCTGACCCAAGGTGGACGCGGCAGTGAGACGAAGTCAGAAGGAAATAAAAGTCGAAATTGTTTTGAGAAAAGAAAAGAAAGTTAATACTGAGGAAGTTGCAAACGTATTTATGGTTCTCTGAAAAATAAAAGCATTCTGTCTTTGCTGTTGGGAGCTGTTATGATGGATCTTGGGTAATGGAGTTTTGATGGATGAGTGGTGTCTGGCCAGTGCGAGGGTCTGGGTGGAGGGTGGGTGCTATTCCACTGCTACTATTGATATCTGACCACCACAAGCACAACACCTCCTGTTTGCTTTTACCCCCACAATGTTTAATTCTGTATCTAAATAGTTTAGGTGTATAATATTGAATATCTCATAACCTTTTATGTGTGCTGTAATATGACTGAAAACCCTCAGAGACAAAACCACAAAGGAGCCTCTGAAATCCACTTTTGCCTGTGATCTCAGACATCCAGAAATTTCCTTTTGGCTCCCCTACTTTAAAGACTGCAATTAAGCGAGGTAAAATGATAATGTTTTCGTCTATAGCGTCCCATTGGTAAACATTGCCGTTAGGATCAATTAACCAGCGGCTAATGAGCAAAGTGGGGGTCTGCCTCAATATTGCACTATTGTTCATTGGCGATTTTTAATTAATGGGTTTTGAAGTAAAAATCGCAAAAGTTTTTAATTGTTTTTCTTTTCGAGTGAGGGGAGGAAGAGGGGGGCGAGATCAGAGTGTTAATTATAAAGTAGGGGCTTTAAAGTGAGGAGGATTTAGACTTTTAATTAAAGAGGAATTTGATGCGACCAACAGACTGAGTTCAATTGCCACACAATCCTCTGTTATTCTCCCATGCCCCTCTTCTATCTGCTTGCTTTCCCTTCTGTTTTGCAGCCTTCCATCTTCTGCCACTCATCTTGCTCTCTCCCCACCCCTTTTTGGTGTTGATGTCTCCCTCCTTGCAGGGTGTTGCTATCAGAAGGCGGATTAGGGACTTTGAGAGCTCTGCTCTCAAATAGTGAAGATGAGGCCTGGATGGGGAGGAGGAAGAGAAAAAGTGGTGGGGAGGGTGAAGGGAGATGGCTCAGTCTCTCTGCCGGATTTCCAAGATTGAATTAGTGAGCTTTAGACAAATCAGGGCCCTTTTGGACATGTTCATAATGTTGCTTTCTCCATTTTTGCCTCTTTTCCTCTCTGTCTCTCCTTCTCACAGCGCTGGCTCCTCCGCCGTCATCCCTCTGTCTCTCCACCTCCCTCCTCCTTGTCTGCTCTCCCTTAATAGCGCATAAGATTGTTTTCGTAGCAGTGATAAATTAGGCTGAAGTGATTAGCGTGGTGTGAAACGTGATTACATACTGTAGCTTTGCTGATTTGTTGAACAGATGCCCTCTACCAGCTAGACTTTGGTAGGTTACAGTGTTAAACTCAGTCTCCCTCACAGCTGGATATCCCAGCAGACGTATACAGGTTAATTGCCTTGATTGTGGATATAGCTCCACCATACCGCCGGGAATGCAACTTGCAGTCCATTTGTTATTGCGGTAGCTGTTAGCAATCGAGCACGCTCACGCCTACACACACAAACAGTCGAGCATAGAAAAGCCTGTTTGCAAACCAATCCTTACATAAATAAGGGAGGACTGAAAAACAGGACCAGCTGGAAAGCGGCAATGAGTCTGAATTGAGTCATGATGCCGTCAGTTTTTTGACTTTAAGATTGATGACAAAGTTGTTAAAATGGAATATAAGAACACAGTATTTGCCAATCATCAGGATTAATGGGAAAGAGGTGGTATATCTATCAGCGGCAGTAGGATGTGTCTATTTTTTGAGGAGGCACATCAGCAGGGGTGGAATAACATGAAAGAATACTAACTACAGAAATGGCTGACCTCCTGTTGTCTCACCCCTTCCACCCGTGTTACTGTGATTACGCCAATCACTGTCATTAGCATTCCCTGCGATTAATGTGATTTCTCATGCTTTGTTGCATGCATGCTAATGACTATCACCCAGCCCGTATCAGCTCCAGCACCACAAACTATCTGCAGAGCTCTCTCCAAACCCTCATCCGGCACTGAATTAACCTGACTCCTTGAGCAGTACTGTATTAATACGAGCCGTGCAGCCAGCAAATCCACTTCCGATTAAGACGACAACCTGACCCGGCATTCATCTACACCATAATCAGCCTTTATCAGTTTTCCCTCAGTGTGATTCTCATCTCTCATCCATCTTTCTCCCTCCTTAACTCATCTTATTTCCGGCCAAATTCTGCAGAAAAGGACACAGGAAAGAAGTAGGGGAGATAGGATTACCAAGTGTTAGTCTTCTCCTCATCCCTTTGTTTACAACTTTTCCATCATGTCTCTCCTTATCAGTTCATCACCTTTTTTGTTTTTGTTTTTATTTTACCAGCACCTCTGCATTAATGCCTCTTATTGTATTTGTCTAACTCTCAATGCTTCCACTCTTATATGTTCCTTGCTTTTCACAAAGTTGTCACTGACACTAAGAATGTTTTTTTTGTTTTGCAGAGCAGATGGAATGCACATTGAGCTAAAAGATATACATTTCTTACATTCTTCCTAGCAGCTACTGTTGGCATCAAATGTTTGTGTAAAGGTCTCTGGGGACGGTTTATAACACAAACAGGTTTTGAAATATTTATCTAAAGAGGAAGAATATGCACTATTATTGTGGAGCGACCGGAATATGGTAATAAGTTTATTATTGTATATATTTGCTCAGAAAGCAGCACAAATAATGTTTTTGTTGCTAACACATGATACATACAGTATATGTCCTCAGCACCTTCTTCTAAAGTGTTTTTCTTTCATGTTTTCCTCTATTTTGTCTACTTGGACTTTTATCTCAGCCCTAATGCTTTGTTTTTTCGATCCTGAAGGCTTACTCAAGGCGGGATAGCATTCATCATGATTATGCTGCCCTGATAATGAGAAATAGTGGAATTAATATTCATTTGTCACTCTCCATCCACTGGGACCCGAAAATGTAAATGTGTGTACTCTTGTGTGCCACGCCAGCTTAAAAGTCTGCGTTTGAGCCCAATGAAAGTGTGATTCAAAGTGAAAGTACGCTACTACTTTGAAACTATTCACCCATGTAGGTTGGTGGATACACCCTTTATTTTTTATTCTTGTGGTTATTAGGAAGAACTTTAAGTCCAAATACAGCAGCACTGTAGAGACAATCCAACATGAGGAGTGTTTAGTGCACGGGGATGTTATTTTCCCTCTGTAGCATTTGTGGCCAAGGCATTGCACTAATTAAGTGGAATCACAAATGACTTTCAGAGGAGTGATTTGGAGAAAAAGCAACAGATTTAGATTTTTTTTTTTAAAAGCACACCTAATTACACTGGTGGCTGGTCATGCGTTGCGTTCCTTGCCATGTTTTTCCTGAGCCTGTTCTGTATGTTTAAGTAAAATGGCCCGCTGGGATTTTTGGTTTTGAAAATAACATCAGGTGCACACTGGACTCAGCACTTGCCCCCCCCCACACAGCTTTGACACGGAGCCTTGTACTTGGTGGAAAATTAGAACGCAAAATTGTACATTATGTATTTCTAATCACAACATGATTTTCCAATTTGCCGCACTGAGCAAGGGAAGTGGAGGTGTGGGAGATGGTTTTCCAATCCTGGTCCTTGCAGCCTTTGGTGATTATTAATTCCTCTTTGACGTGCCGCATCCTGGTAACCCTGCACACTGGAGTTGCTATTGATGGTCGTGATAAGTGCTTTCTGTGTGCTGAAGAGTAGAAAAGGAGCCCGAGTGCGATCGAGAGCAGGTGTCAAAACTCATCAGAATGCAAACGCTGAAAAGGTTAAAAATGAAAAGCTGCTTTCAAAAGCAGAGGCACAACGGAACATAAATTTGCTGCCCTGAAAAGAAGATGGTTTGGGTTTTATATGATGAATCAGACAAGTCTTTCATAAATCTGACCTCAAATGTAAGTGTTTTTTTTTTTATACTTATCTCTCCTTGATGTTTTCTATCCATTCCATGTATGTTTGCTTTCCTTGAAACTTTGGGCACCGCAGAGAACATCGAGCATATAAGGACGCAGCTCAGGGTTAACAGGCTGGGTTGAATGTAAAAGTCCCGAGAGCCTTTTGAAGAAAGCATGAGGAGGAAAAAAAAATTTCTAAGGGAGAGGTGGAAATGGATGGAGAGGGCAAGGGAGGGTGAAGCTGGAATGACCTCTGCAGTTTGTGGATGACATGAACCAGAATGAGAAGAGTGAAGTGAAGAGGAGAGACAAACTGAGCAAGAAGGAGGATTAAGAAAGCAGCTGGTGAGGATGATCCAGAGGAGAGTGAAGGGGGGAGTGAAAGGGGGGGTGGGGGGCAGGAGAAAGAAGGAGGTAGAAAGAAGTAGAAGGGGAGGTGCAAGAGATTGATGAGGGAGAGTGAGAAACTAATTCTCACTTCACTCTCGACTGGAAGATTAAGGAAGATTAGAGAGATAGAGTGAGGGAGGGAGGGAGATGGGGTGATAACTTCTACCACATGCCACAGAAAGATCTTTGAATGCCTAATACCCAGAGAGAGAGAGAGAGAGACGTATAGAGAAGAGAGAGGGGGGAGATTATGAAAGAGAATGCGCTGTTAAAAAAAAAAAATGCACAGGAACGACACAAAGAGCTGAAGTGACAAGAGGACGGATGGATAAGGACAGGAGCAAATCAGGCTCAGAAAGGGCCTAATAGTAGTGATCCGTGAGAGAGTCAGTGTCCTTTATATTAGAGGCCATTTGTACCAGTGCGCAGTAATCCATGCCATGGGAGCAACGATACAAAATCCAGGTCATCTATATACCTCTCCAGCTCTCCCTTTCACCAAGACTTCCCATTGGGATTCATTCTCTTGTACTGTGCAAGTCTGTGTGACGGTATCTTTTACATTCTGTTCTTTCACTTGCAAAAAAGGAAACCTATTTTCCATTTCTTGCCACTGACATCTATTTATTCACTCTCTTGACTGTTGGTGAAAAATTTCAACAGACACAGCTATAGGCTGCTGTACATTTTTTAAAGGAGAGAGGATGATGGAAGGATTGTGCATGTAGACACCCGCACACATTATGCAGACGTGTATATATATATATATATATATATATATATATATATATAAGAAGACAGCGCACACACACACACACACACACAAAAACACAC
>JAPQRP010000011.1:31393648-31406055 GCA_037367295.1 Apogon hyalosoma | reverse complement strand
CTTATCTTATCTTATCTTATCTTATCTTATCTTATCTTATCTTATCTTATCTTATCTTATCTTATCTTATCTTTGTTATCCAAATCCAACCACAGTTAGACCACTTATCAATATATGGGGCCAGTTACCTGCCATTTTGTGATAACTGGTATCAGCTAATTGAGAAGAAAATGAACGCAGACACATTTGCATACACAGTGGAATGGTGATAGCACTCCCTGTTTTCTTAATATGTGAACTGTAAACTAGATCTTAAGCAAGCAGAGACAGTGTAGACATGATCGTCGCCAATAAATACTCACTTGAATCCAGCAATTTCCTCTAACTCACTATTGCTAAAAATAAGATAAAAACACACATGATATTGGCATTGGATATTAGTCCAAATAAACAGCATCACTCATTGGAAAACCTGTTTCGTTGACTACTTACCAGGTTTCTTAAGACGAGCACACATTGTCTGTTTATACTGTATGTGCGTGTAGGTCCAGATGGACATCCGCAGCTCTCCAGATGGGAGACAGAGCGAAGACATCTGATGATGGCAGGGTTGATCACAGCTAGCCCAGAGAGTAGTTGACTTTAATTATTGGTCGCTGTGTAGATGTTGGCCTCAGCTTTGTGCTGTGCTCTATTAACCGACCCACACTTCTTGGCCCGCCTTCAACTGTTTCTTCTCTCTCCAGGTTAGGTGCTGCAGGCTCACAGGGACACACACAAACTACACACACATTCTAGCACATACAGAGACATTAACACATATTCTTAGTCACGCCTTGGCTCCCTGTCCACTGCGCAAAGTGCCAAGTGGAGGTTCAGCCAGGGCAGTAGGAGACTCAGTCATTATACCTTTTTTCTGTAAGCTCACTGTAGCATGCACACACACACACATGCACGCACACACACATGCACACGCACACATGCACGCACACACACGCACGCACACATGCACACACGCTGGCAGATAGTCACTTGGAAAGTCTTATTTAAATGGTCATGTAAAGACAAACACCCTCAGCACATTCTTTAGACATTTCAGGTACTTCACTTGAGTGTTTTCATTTCATTGAGCTTCGTACTTGAACCCACTACATCTCAGTGTCACCAGTGTACTTTGTACTCCACTTTTCATGTTGCTGTCTTTCACATGAATCATGTCCACTTAAGGAAAAAAAAAAGTGTCTCTAAGGGCCGGATCTACTAAAATCCCATTTTGCATGTACTAATTTGCGTGCGCAATCTAGAATTTTATGCGTGGGGTTGAACAGCGGTTTGCGGCTGATTTACTAAGATTGCTTGCACAAATGACAACAGGTGCAAAGTCTTGGAGACAACCCTATTTAAATGAGGATTATTCGTGCGCTAATCTGCTCTGGGATCCGCCAGCACTAATGGGAACAGTGCGCTGAATGATCCAGATGCACGGAAATGTAACGTTGGAGGAGTTTTGTCATAGAAGGTATTGCATGACTCATTCATGCATTTATTTTTCATTTTTGAGGTGGGGGGTGTGGGGGTTGTTGGATTGAATGACTGTCAGGCGCACATTATTTTGTCTCACTGTAGCCTAATGTCAGTGAGTATTTTTAATCACAATCATCAGGAGTGGAAAAGAGTAACAATTATACATCCAAACTGCTTGCCCCTCCCTTTGAGACGTGTTAAATATAGACGTAGTTTCTATCAACAAAATTCCTTTCAGGTTTGATAAATCACTTTGTGTGGGCTAAATTCATATATTTACATTTTCTCCTTTCACACTCAATGCTCCATATCGCACATTCATTGCGGCAAACGTACTAACTGCATGCAGACGTGCTATTTTTCACATTTGAAAGTCACAACCCTTAGTGCGCACTGTTAGTAAACCCATTGTACATTATTTTGCGTGTGCAATGAGTTTGCACATATTTCAATACATGCAAATCCTTACTAGACCCAGCCCTAAATATGCTGATTTTAAATGTTTATGATTAACGTAATATTCCCGTGTTACTTTATCCGTTGAGAGATTCTCTTCATTCTGAGGTTGAATAAACTTCTGGATTTGCTGTTCAATATGTAAAAACAAGCCTCTTTTTCTGAGCTCATGAAAAGTTAACTTCTTCTCAGAGATGCGCTGAACATTTGATGATCTTAAACAACCCAACAGCTTATAGAAGTAGATCAAATGAGCTTAAACTTAAACATCAGCAGCAAATAGAACACGCAGCAGTAATATGAATCTGAAGCATCATATGTAAAATTCTCACAGGACAGTGAAGCTGCAAACATAAGATGATCTAATAGAAAATAGTGGTTCAAATCTTCAACAGAGTCATCAACATCTGTAGGATCATGTAGTTGCGTGATCTTACATAATTTCACCATCTTGCAAATGCAGTTTCTCACAAGGGAAATTAAAATTTGGAAAACAGACCGTGCGTTGGTTCTGGCTGTATTGTAGCAACACAAACAGTGCATGAATCCTGAACATTTGCATTTACTGTAGTTTAGTTTTAAAGTGCTACTGGTCCTGTTTGGAAGCAACACATTTTGATTGAATGCAAATTTTCCTGTTTTGTGTATTTTGTCTTTAACCCATAAAGACCCAAACATCCATCACCAACCGAAAGCATCCACTGTTTAACACCTGTTGAGCCACTAATCATGTCAATCCATGTAAATAATTGGTGTAAAATATAGTTTATCATCTTTTCATGGCCATCAGATATGACCCATTTGGACGTTCAGAGGCTCTGTGGTCAACGTGGAAACACTGTCATCTTCTACAACATTAATTCACTAGTAAAACCCATGGAGTTTGATAAATGATAGTGCATGGAAATACTTTGTTTATGTTCAGTTAATTATATATTTTACTGAAAAAGTCACTTTTTCTACAGTTTTCTCTGTCTTTGATATAATAACCCTCAACTTGAATCTGAGCTTTTATGAACATCTACACGATCAGTGGATTAAATACAGAAAAATACCTGATTTATCCTGATAAAATACAGAGGATAATGGTATAATAAATGGTGATAAATCACTTAAAAAAGTGATATTTTGCTTTTTTAAATGGAATTATGCATTTTAAAACATTTCCCTGTGGTCTACATAAACTGTAAATGCTCTGCTTGGGTCTGAATTCTTCATTAAACTCCACAGGTCCATCCTCAACCCTATTTCTGACCAATGTTGTTGGCTGTGCGTTCTTTCCCGTTCAGCCACTTGCGTTCGTTAATAGGGTTCAAATTCAAACTTTATGAACTATTAGGGTCCAAATACACAAGTAAATGAACCAAAGAGTAATAAAAGTAAGTTTAGCAAAATATGACCCCTTTAAGAAAGATTAGATATAGATACAATTTAATCTGGGAACTGACACAAAAGTAGCATTGGGCCTTTATGTGCTAACTCATTTGTAATTGAAATTAGAAATGTTATAACTCCATTTAACTAAAAAACTGCCACCTTAGTGGAGGGTGGTGGTGGGGGGTGTTCAGTTGGTCACTTTCTGCAACTTCACCACTACTTGCCACTGACCATTACACACTCAGCCAACTTAAGTTTTAAGTAAATGTAAAACTTTTCATAGAGTTGTAAGTACTTTTACTTTAGTAAAGGGTCTTCTTCTGCGGCTTAGACTGTTATCTCAGTAGTTGGTAGGCTGGCTATGAGGCAAGGTTTCATTTCAAAGAAGCTCTCTGAACCTGTATGGGCCCTGTCCCAAATTAATTTTGCTGCTGTATTCCCTGATCAGGCTCTTTCTTCAGACAAGTCTCTGAATTTGTGGGCCTGCTCCAAATCGATTGGCTGACCCTCTTACCTCTGCCCTTTTTGACACTTCCTGGCTGATTTGAAAGAGCTGGCTCAGTCCCAGCTCCCCACGGTACCTCCATCTAACCTTGTTGAGAAATTTGAGTGGCTGGTGCAGCATGTGGTTGTTTTAAATGCCTCTGTTTCTTTTGAAGTTGCCACACATAGAAGATGAATAGTTTCCCCTCCTTCACAGGCTTGTAGTGAAGATTGGGGGATATTCTCAAACCTGCCTGCATGCCCTTGCAAACTCCCCCTGATGTTTTTGGAGAATTGAACCATGCTGCCAATCATGACGCTCAGCAGTGGCCTGCTGTGGCTCCTTGCACCTTTTGGCATTTTGCTTGAGCTGCTAGCCAAATTGCCACAGTTTGTAATTTTTCCTGCTACTGTAACCTCACCCCCATTTCTGACTCACACAAGCACAAGCGACCACACACACACATGAATTTGTGGGGGAAAAAAACATCCACATTCATTAGGCTAATGCACAGCTGTGGAAAAAAAAAGATTTTTCCTGGTGTTTTGATGATTTATTGTGCAGCAGGAATGTGAAATTGTGTATATGGAGTATTAGTTATTTAAGTGATTTAGAGGTTGGCACAGAGTACTTTTCCTCCTCGCTTCATGATTTATGGTTATTGCAAAAATGTGAAATTGAGTATATGAGTATAAGCATATTACCTTATGATAATATAAGTAATTGAAGAGATTTAGGAGTCTGGGGAGGCTGGATGTTGCTTGCACAACGGGAGCCTGTGAAAATAGAAATGGCAGCTTATCAGACTGAAAATCACTTTCCAAGCAGAGGTGACACATCAGTAAATTTGGGTTTTGTGGCCAGTGCCTTCATATTGTTTGGTTCTTGATATATTAGATGGTATATCGGGGGGATATGAAATGTAGGAGTTATGAGATGTCATATTATTCAAGTTAAGCGGATGTGAAATATGGTGATAGCCAGTTGTGTTATAATATTGTTTGGATATTTTGCAGACTGACAGGTGGCTGAAAGATATTCTAAAGCTGTGCCACCTCTACAGCCATAAAATATCCATAACCATTTTATCTGGATAAGTGCATTTTCCTTATTATACATTTCTATTAATCTTGGAGGAACAGATAAGGGTGAGAGGTCTGCCTTAAATGGATTTGGTTTCCTTAGGCTGAGCACTCTTGCTCCAGAATGACTCTGAGCAGTGCTTTCAATCAGCGCTGCCACCACTCACTGTGGTAATGATGGCCGGGGCTTCATTAAGACGCTCGTTAAGTCCCCTCGTTAAGCTGCAGGGCCGTTAAGACTTTGATTGTTAATGGCTCTTCGTTAATGAGAGTGAGGAACCGGGCTCCCCTGGTGGTCCTGACCAGCCGGGTGTTTTGGCCAATTGGCCCCAGTTGTCCACACCATAAGATGGAGGTTGAGAGCAAGTCTAAACTAAGGTTCAGAATGAAATGTAAGCACTTTAAAGGGGTTCTATGTACTTATGTTCCAAAGTCTCAACAGCAGGAGGAAGTGACGGACTAGAGCACACTTAGGACCAAAACCACCAACGAATCAATGCTATGTATCCACAGAATGCCTCACTCACTGAATAAAATAAGTAGGTCATTGTTTACACACATCTGTATTACGGTATCATCTTCAGACTAAAACTCATAGCTGCTTATTTTGACAGTCGTGTCTTATAATCTTCATTTGCTGCATCAGCTGATAGTTTACATTATAGCTCTGTTAGCTTAGCTTAACAGCCACAGTAAAGCCACAAATCACCTCTGTTTTCTGTTCAGTAGCTGCACTAAAGATCTGTTTGGGATCGTCCAAATGTGGCGTTACTTTTCCTCACCATGGGAGACCAGCAGAATTACTCACTACTCCCTCTAGTGGTCAGATAAATCTCCTGGCCTGGTTCATATCTCAACAGTCCAATGCATTACCATCTGTGGTAGGACTTCATAGCATTCTCATTCTCTAATGATAATAGAGTGTAGGTGCAAGGCAATGAGATTGATAACTGTTTTTTTTTTTTTTTTTTTATATTGGAAAGTAAAAATATCGTTTATAGCCTGTAGACCTGCACAGCTGCTCTGGTTACGGACCAAAGCAAGTGATTTGACCCTAGAAAAAGGTCCTGTGTTCAGTAAGTATACAACAAGGGACAAGAAACAAAGGAACAATTCTATTTGTTCTGATTACACTGCAGCTTGGCTTCCTGAATATGATACATGGGAGGAAAAGTGTGAGTGTCTTGCTCCACTGTGCCGTGCCACAGTGTGTGAATATTTATTTGAGCTGTGAAGAGGAATCTGATCACAAGCTGTCAGTGGAGATCGATTCTGAAATCAATGCTATTAATCAATAAATCTCAGACACATATACTGTGTTTGAGCTGATATAACCAGGTCTCAGTCCAGCCATAAATATCTATTCCAGCCGCTCTGCAAGTCTTACTGTGAACCTAGAGTCAAGAGGATAGGAAACACTGAAAAATCAACTTGTCTCTGTTCAGAAAATGGAATGTGTGAGCTCACATTGAAGGTCAAGTGTATAACTTCAGAACACAGTATTCAATACAATGTGTTTTTATTAGTGTATAATCACCTTGGCTGTGTGTTCACTGAACATTTAAAAAAATGGACTGATTCAGATGGACTGATAGTATGAGTGAGGAATGTTTAAAGAAGTTTTTTCTTCCATGAAGGGGTAATACCTTTTTGCATGTACATGTAAAGTTTTTGTGTGTATGTGCAAATTTTTGTAAGAAATTGAAAATCTCTAACAATTTCATGGCCTGCTTTGAAAGTTACTTGTACCAACTTTTGAAAAAATTGGAGCATAAACATGCAAGCTGCGGTGTAGTATATTAGCAGTATCTCCTTAATTCATTACATGGTGCATGGCTACAGAAACACCCTCTCTAAAAGAAAGGAAAGTATTGTGTAGTTTCATAAGTGTATTCTGATCACTCACGCTGTACTCCTCTGTGGTTTCTGTTGTTCTTTTGGATTCTGCAGTTTGAACTGTCAATAAAGTAAAGTGATCTCGTGAAGGTGAAGTGTTGCTTAACTTTTGACTTTATGCCAATTTTAGCTTTCAGCTTTCAGACTTTATGAACTTATGATTGCTTTCTTAGCTATAAACAACCTTGTCAACATCGGCACTTATCGTTTACCCCCTGGGAAGCTGGCGTATCCATGCTATTTCCTCCCTTGAAAAATGGCGATCT
The DNA here is from genome assembly GCA_037367295.1 of Apogon hyalosoma. NCBI lineage: Eukaryota > Metazoa > Chordata > Actinopteri > Kurtiformes > Apogonidae > Apogon > Apogon hyalosoma. Next base: position 31,399,030 of record JAPQRP010000011.1, on the reverse strand, counting down.
TCAAAGTAAATGAACATTTCGATTCACAGTATCCATTCTCATTTCATTTAGCAAATGTGCTTAGCTGTTGCCACGCAACAATGCTTTTCCTGAGTTAAACCCACACCCCCTCCCCAGCTGGCTCTATACTCTTCTCTCAGTCTTAAGTCACAATGTCACACTTTCTTGCAAGCGGGGGCTAATTTAGCACTCCTTTTTGGACACAGTTGGCATTCGATCCACGTAGGTGCAGGGTAATGAGATTGAATCTTGATGTGCTGAGCACATCCTGCTGGTGTGCCTCTCTTGCCGGGGACAGAGGACAGTGTGGAGCCCTCCCTGATATTACCTCTCCCTGCATGAGAGGACGCCGGTCGCTCTGCTGTTCTGCCATCCTGCCAAGCACTGATCCAATAAGGCTCAACACAGGCCTGTGATCGATACGGCATGTCCCACTGCCACGCGCCCCACTCCTCGCCCTCAAGCACACCTATTAGTTAGGGAATAATTGATTGGCCTACTGTTCATTATTCTTTTGATTTGGTGCTTTCATTAAATAACTGGGGCCTATATGTGTGCAGACTAGTAAGCTCTTACCATCCACAGCTGCTAAGAAGTGAATAGAGGCTTTAGAGTGAGCAGGAGAGCATGTGTTCTGGATATCATTGAGATTAGGGAGATCCTAGTTCATAACTGCTATGCTTCAGGAATAGAGAGATGAGCTACATCCACACAATAGGAGGAAAGTGTGTGAGAGAGGAAAGTATTGTGTCTACTTCTTTTGTCTGCCTCTGTTTAAATTCATTATGTCCTGGAGGCATGCAGAGGATAATCTGCTTGTTTTGTCTTCACCGCCTGTCTCAAAAAAACAAACTTAATTTTTAACTGGTGTTTACTCTTGTCTTTCTTTCCCACCCTTTATGTTCCTGTCTATCCTTGCCTCCCACAATCTACTGTCTAATTCCATCCATTTCCTCTTCCCTTCTTCCATTCTGCCTGTCTTTTTTCCCTCCACACCCATATCCCCTTCTCATGTAGCTCCACACCGACATGGACAGGAATGATGGACGCACAAAGTATGTGCTGCGAGGCGAGGGGGCTGGCTCTGTCTTTGTGATAGACGAGAAGACGGGTAACATCCACGTCACCAAGCCACTGGACCGTGAGGAGAAGGACGAGTACCGTCTCATTGCCACGGCCACTGACAGACAGACGGACCGAGCCCTGGAGCCCTCGTCACAGTTCATAATTCGGGTGCAGGACATCAACGACAATCCACCTGTCTTTGAACAAGGCCCTTATATCGCCACCGTGCCTGAAATGGAAAACATAGGTAAGAGAAGCAGCATGGTTGGATTAGGATTCGTTTACTGCCAAGGGGGATAGAACATGTACTATTTAGTTTAGAACTTTCGATTTACAGGTTTCAATTATTGTGTCCTTGTACCACCAAAAACTGTATTCTGCACACAAACTAATTTTAACTGCTAGCACTTGGAGTTGCAATAGATACACTCCAATATTGGCTTTGGACTGAAGATCGACATAATATTGTAGCACAAACAGATCTACAGAGATTTCCAATGGCATGAATGTACTGTAACACAACATAAGACGGTCTGCAAGTGAATGAACTCAACTTGTCACAGAAAAGCAAGACTGTTTTTTTACTTGCTTCATTATTGCTGCCATTTATATGATAAATATTTCATATCAGCTCTTAATAACGAACATTAAAGGGTAAAACATATAACATTTTTGACATGTATAGTAATTATCCTCTTCAGTCACCCTCGCTGTCCTTGTGGAAAGGTATGGTGGTGTATTTACCTGCAGAGACGCTGCCTTCTGGCTCTATTTTCCTATATTCCTCTTGTCTTGCTGTCTTTGGGATGTTTATGGCTGTGGACCTTTGGGCGGTGAATTTATACCTGCACTGCACAGGGTGCGCAGGTGGAATTCTATAAAAAATGTAGGTTACTCTGTTTACATTTCCTCTCTCTGCTCCAGTCTTAATATTGCTGCAGGTCTGTATGACAAACAAAACTCAGAACAGGAAACATATGCAGGCTCAGAGAAACCTGTCAACCACAGACATAAGGAAGAGCACTGGCTGTGGGCAGGTTTATTTGGGCTTAACCCGTATATATGGCACTCACAGAAGTACTCTGAAATTCCACGTTTCAAACTTAGTGTGTTATTGGAGGACATAGCAAGACTTTATTACTTTTGTAAAATGTTTCAAAATTTTTCATTGTTGTGTAGAAAATAAAGATCAGTGAAGTTACCACATTTTCATGACAATTTACTTTGTAGATTCTCACTGAAAGCATCAAAACTATGAATGAACACATATGGAATTATGTACTTAAAAAAGTGTGACATGACTCAAAGGATGTTTTACATTTTAGATTCTTCAAAATAGTCACGCTTTGCTTTTATTACTGCTTTGCACATTCTTGGCATTCTCTCGATGAACTTCATGAGGTAGATACGAAGTCTTGATGGAGTTCCCAGTGATGCTTAGCACTTGTTGGCCATCTGCGGTCCATCTCATGCCATTAAAATGAGAAGGTGAGTCCAAACTTTTGACTGGTAGTGTATTTGGTCCCTTACCCATAAGTGAAAAAAAAAATCCAATAAGTAAATCTAAAAAATACAAGAAAAACACATGGAAGGTGAAAGGAACATGTATTTTAGAACATTAAAACATCACTTTTAGAACATTCCAACAACATGCATGCTGATCCAGACCCCTGTCCACATCCTCATGATCCCTTTGAACATCATTCCTCACATTAGTACCATTACGTCATGGTACCTAACAAAGCAGGTCCACTCACTGTTCGTGCAGAGGTGGACCTTACAGACCCTGGAGACCACATTGGACCTGAGATTGTTGACTCACTGTAACTATTACCGTCATACTATTGTAATGTATGTGGAAATGACCAAAAATAGTCACTTGCTCGATAAAGGGTTGTGAAATGATTAGAAAAGAAAGTTTCATGTCACTACTCTCTCTACATCATGTGTTGAAGGGAGATGGAGCTATTTAATTCTGTGATGTAACTTAACAGGAATCCAAAATTAAAGCTTGCGTGCTCTGTGCTGATGCTGTCTGTTTATGAAGCAAAAGGGGGATAGATATTTAGTTTTGTTTCCAACTTTACATTTACAGAGTTTGAAATCCCCTGTCCTTCCTTGTGCCATCAAAAAACTGCATTCTGTACGCATACTGGTTTAAAGCACATGGACTCCTGCTGGCTGTCTTTTGGCTGGCATCTGACTTGCTCCATAATCAACAGTAAGTCAATTTAGTGCGTCTGTCTCATGCTCATACCAAGAATAAATTGCTAAAACAATGCCATCTGCCATCCACACACTGGTGAACAGTAAAATCCTTCATCACAAAATGACAATTGAGTCCAATCTTCAGTCCACAACTGAGCAGACATGAGAAAATCATTGTTGTAGTTTAACCAAGTAACCTTTGTATAAAGCTGAACATGAGGCAACATAATGAAAATTCTACATTCATGAGACGTCCTGGCCGAGGCAGACGCAAATCAAATCTGGCCTGTAATCGTTGTTCTGCAGTCATTTTTATTGGTAAAAAAATAATCTCAATAGCAAGGATAAGAACTACATTCTGTATATAAACTGTGTCTATGCCTCATAGGTTTCCTGTTTAATCAGACTAAAGTACCACTAGCCAGTCAGTACTGTCAAGCTCCAGAATGATGGATGTCCCTGTTGATCACAGCTAGAGAGTATGTTTTATTATTTCTGTCTCACGGGGTGAGTTGTCTGCAGGCATTTCACTCAGCAATGTCGAATTGGACTGTCTGTTTGACAAACCCCTTGCAAGAAAAATGTGAAAAACTGAATAAAGTATAAAATAGTAATTAACGGCATTTGAATGAAAGTAGTGAAATTGTAAAACCACACAACTACTGAAATTAACTGTAACATAATATGAGAATCTTTTAAAGTGAGACATGAACTAATAGTTGAAATACAATGCATATTAATGTAGCCGTAGATGCTGGGGTGTTTGACATCTGCAGCGATAAAGGAACCATCATACAACACAGGATTGCCACTGCTGCCTGGATGGGTTTTGCATTCCATTATCATTTTGTACGCGGCCTTTTTAGGTGCAATGAATTTGAAATGGGTTTTGTATCATGGAAAAAATCTGCAGCACTTTACGAGGTTCAGTAGGTTATAATGCATGCATTCTTTTTCTTCCAACCTGATGGCAGACTGAGGGAGGATTTATTTTCAGCTGAAGATGAGAACCGAGTACTTCATCTAATACCAAAACATCATTGAAGAGTTTTCTGCTGGTGATGAAATTCAGAATTGTGACTGACTCTTCTCCAAAGGGATCGATTTACTCACTTACATTTGCGTTGCATTTTTTCAGTGTGCTTTTTTTTTTCTGCAACAGAAATATTTTGATCCTTATTTGTTTTGAAAGGACATTTTTGACACATATGACAAGATGCTCGCTTTCAAATTCACAACTCCGGCAAGACAAAATAAAGGATTATACAATGCATGTACTGTCAGTACATTATTAATCTGCAATGAAAAACATTGCATAGTAGATTCTCATCAGTAATAAGGTTTTTGTTTTGTAGTGTACGGAGAATTTGAGGGTTTTTCTGATTAATTGAAGAGGCACATGCTCAGAGGGTCTATAGTTTAGTCTTGACAGTTTCTTTTTATTGAGCCAGCCAATAATTGTATTCAAAACAAGCATCATCTTATGCCTTGAGCGGTTTCTAAATTATAGCACTTAATGGGCTGAAAAATAATTAAGCAAAAACAGAGATTAACCTGCTCTAGGTCTAATGAATGAACAACTCAGTGATGCATGTCCATATGATATGTTAATAAGAGGCCTTTTTGATCTGAGCTGTGTTTCTTCTTAGAGTTTTCAGTTTTTCAAAGTCAAATGAGCTCCTAAAACCGCTTTGCAAACACTTTGCTGTGTTAGAAATTCTGGCTGGCAGGTGCAGGAAGGAGGGAAAATGGAACATTCCCATCTGTACTGTTCCAACAGAGCTTTGTGTCCGTGTAGCACAAGTCAGAATACAAGGATCTGGGGAGTCCTGGGTGCCCTTTTCGGACACCTACATTGAGTTTCTAAAGGGCCTTCAGTACGGTTACAAGCTAAAAGTGGCACACAGTGAAGGACGTTTGTTCTGCTATAATTCTTTTATATGTAGGCCACATACTTTACCTCCCTTCCCTATCCTATATCAGTCCATTTTGGTTTTAAATATGCTTTATTTACAGAAGTAAGTAGATATACAGTCAGCCAAAATAATGTATACACACATCAGGAAAAGAAAAACTTGCATAAATATTTAATTTGTATAAGTACTTCTA
>JAPQRP010000011.1:31380643-31393548 GCA_037367295.1 Apogon hyalosoma | reverse complement strand
CCATAAACAGGCCAGATCCCCACCATTCACAGTGTAAACAGATTTATTCCTCTATAAAGTATTAACACACAGCCATGTACACATTCACTGTCATACACAGCTCCCCCTCCCTGGTTCATTTCAGTACGAGCTGGCAGAAATGTATTCATGCTGCCAGGGCCTGTGTGCATCCTGCAAAAACACAGCAGCAGAAGCCTAATGTTATTATTTCTGGATGAAGCAAAAACAAAAAAGACGCATGTTCAAAGAGAGATGTCAGTAAAGGTTTGTGAACTATTACGCAGGACAGATTACAGAGGGGCTCAAAGGACCTGTCTGACGTGCATGTTCTCAATATGCCTCAGTGTCACGCACGTCACCCAAGGGCAAATTGTTGAAGGCTGAACTGAAGGCTGGTAGCTTTAGTCTTTGTTTTAATTTATTATGATTACTTTTTTTAGGATTGCACCTCCGAGGGAAATCATGACTCAGTTGACTCAGACATTGAGTTCTAGCTGTCTGATGCTGTTAGATTGACAGGGCACATAGAAACACTTAACTCACAATGAGGCTGTTAAAGCCGGGCTGTCAGATTTTTCCCCCTTAGTATGTTGGCGTATGTGTCCGTGTGTGAGTGTCTGTTGTGCCTGCGTGGGTCAAAGGTAGCCGATACTTGAGTTTCGCTTGTTGAATGTCAGTGTTGGGTAATTGATTGCTTTGACGGGTGTGGATCTCTGCAACTAGCGAAGACTGCTGCGGTGGTTTTTGAAATGCTAATTGGGGGGAATATAAGCCTAATTCCACACGGTGCGCATCAGCTATGACACTTTAAAGGGTTAGTATTCTAAACATGCATGCTCCCCTCCCTTTTCTTCTCTCTTCCTTCTATCTCCTGCTTCTAATCACTGCATTTCTTTTTTCACTTCATCACCAAAGGTCTTACTCAGAACATACATTCAGAGTCGAGAACATTTGCTCATTTCTTCGTCTTATTTTACTTATGAATTCCTCTCAGAAAGCTGGGCTTGTTCGTTAGTATTCAAAACAGCCTGGATTCAATGCGATTCACCTTGAGCTGCCAACTCATCCAGGCTTGTGTTTTGGCTGATGTTGGGTGAGAGAAGGCAGCATTTGATGTGCAACTCCAGTCATATGTAGCAGAATGAGGTCATTTACCCAGAGGAGGTGGACGACGTTGGAAATGTGTAAGTGATGCGTTTTGGTGGTGTTGTTAAAGAGTGTGAGACAGAGCAACGTTTTCCACTCTGTCAGCATGTCTGACTTTCTGAGTGTGGTGATTTATCATTTCCATACGCGCTTCTTACTATATCTATGTGTATACAGTAGTTGTGTGTTACTGCGTGGCTTTAACAGGACGCTGAGTAATATATTACTGCCATCAAATGACAACTCAGTGTCTCCAAAATGTCAGAAAAGCTGTCAAATTGTCAGGAAAAGGAGTTACATCCCCAGCACGATGACAGCACGTGGTGACTTTGTCCAGTAGGTTTTGAAAAGGAAGAGCAGGTCGTAAAAGAGCTTCATCTGTCAATTAGACTGAAAGCATGTAAATTATACAAACTGAAGTGTCAGGGTTTTCACTCACCTTTTGATAATTTTCACAGAGCTGCTGTCGTCAGTGACAGCACCGGTGGGAAAAGTACTTCAATCCTTTACTTAAATAAAAGCTGCACCACTATACCATAAAACCTCTGTGACAGGTAAATGTTCTGGTTTTAAAGGGCCATTGTGTGACTGTGACTATGATCAGCAAGTGTACATAAGGTATTAAATCTAAAATCTAGTCATTTAACAAATTAGCCCCTTTGGCAGCATGAATTAATGATGTGTATTTGAGTGTATTCACTGATGTTATAACATCTAATTAGAGTTTTTAAAAATCTAACATTTTTAATATTTTAATAAGCATACCTGCCATATATAGTATTTTAATTAGAACTGCAGCTCTACTGAAAAGTAATTAAATCTGTCAGTTAAATGTAGTGTTGTAACACAGTCATTTCCAACAATGACTATAAATAGCTGAGTAATCATTTAATGAAATGCATGAGGACAAACACAGATTTCTTATTAGAGGATAATGGACAGATGATGCACTAAAAATGTTAATATATGTTTTGGTTCTTTGTACATTTTCCTTCACAAATGTTTCACGCAAAAGGACTTCTAATTAAACAGTATGGCCAGAATTTGTGTTTTTATAGTGAACTACACCTGGCGGGCCACTCAGGTGCAGAAACTACATAACAGAGACTATTTTTACATGATGTCTGACACATATGGTTTATATCTCCATGTATTAAGTAATAACAACTTTAGGGCTTCCAAATTTGGCTGTGCATGTAGCGCTTTAAATCACATCAAAGCTGCCCCAATGGACTGTTTGACCTCTTAAAAGAGCTCAAGTATCTGGACGAAACTCAAGTAAATTACAACTTATTAACATTAATAACTCCAGGCCTAATGGCATAATGGGAAGCAGAGACCTATGACCTTTTAATATTGACTTACCAACATTAATAACTGCGGTCTTGATGAAGTCTTTAGAAAAAGGGCATGTTTTACTCAGCTCATTATAGTCACCTACATCTGCAGTTATAAATCTTAATAAAGTATCTAGATGTATTCATTTGAACTCAGATTCTGAGTAGTACAAAGAACCTTCTACAGAAGATAAAAAAGGTCTAGCATTTTATTACAAATACTGCACATGGCCTGTCCAATGCACTGCTGATGAGTTAACAAGAAAGTTAAAGTTTTGTGAGCAGCAGCTTCTAAAATTGTCTCATATCTTTACAAGATACTCTTTTGTTAAATGTGTGAGAAGAGCTGGATGAGATCCCAGTGTGCAGGCAGCTTTTTGTTCCACACCAGAGCCCAAGCCAGAAAGTGTATTTTAGAAGCCAGAGGGTTCAGTGGCTGGTAATCACTGAGTCATAAATATTGATCAAAAAACCCTTTTAGTCCCACACAGATATATTATGGTCATTTGGTACCATTTCACCACAGGGGGTAAAACACTGACTTTTTCCTGCTTTATATTCATCTCAGCCACCCTGATGCCACTCTGTGTGTGTTCACCAGGTATTCTGCGGACAGCTGTGCCCGACATGGACAGAGAGACCCAGGACCAGTACCTGGTGGTGCTTCAGGCTAAGGATATGGGGGGTCACTTGGGAGGATTATCGGGGACAACAACTGTCACTGTGAGGCTCACTGATGTCAACGACAGCCCTCCACGCTTCACCCAGAGTGAGTAACTCAGCAGCTTATGACATCCATATACAGAAAATGAATGACTGCCAGGCAACATAATAGAAGAAAATTACTCTATGTTGGACACACTGTGCTTCCTATGTGTACACATACTATATAGTAATTGATTCTATGCAACACCTCCCACATTATCCCAAACAACACATACGAACAGTACATGCATTCACCATGCTGCACTCCAACTCAGTTCTGAAAATGCATTATTAGTGTTCATTTCACCAGCGTGGAGAGCCAGATTGTTGAGGCTTCACCTCATTATACTCAACACTGCAGCAAGTAAGATGTCAGTCACAGTTAAGTAACTGAAATTACGTTAATTTTGTTGTGCTCATAATAACTCTGCGGTACCTTATTATAGGGCACACACTATGGGAAAACAAACGGCAGGCTGCGTAAACAGTGTTTGTTTTGGCAGAAGACCTTTTGGACCTTTTTGACCTCCAGGTCCTGTCAGGAGTTTCACTGCAGCACTCAAGTAGAAGAACCTCCTGCAGCGCTGCAGAAAGCCTTGTCAAAAATGCAGTCATGGGTTTTACAAATCTGTCCAATGATGGATTTTCAACTGCAAGTGTACTGTCAATTTAAAGGAAATAACTACAAAAAAGCGCCATGATTTAAACCAAACATAGATATTCTTTTAATATAATTTTACTGTGTTTATGATTGTGAAGTTATTTAGGGATAAATGTAGAATGCCTACCCAGTGTGCAGCTTTGTGACTTTTATTGTCAACAAATTAAATTAGTCTACAGTTAGAACACTTCAACAAAATTAGTCCCTCTCGTAATCAAGTTAGACTATTAGATCTTACTGCCTTAGCTGGATACTATGAATGTGAATCACTGTTTCAGCAGTGCTGGTTAGTATCCTTCCCATAAGGCACTTCTCTTGCTTTTCTGTTTACTTTCCCTGTTGTTGTTGTTGTTGCTGCACAGAATACACGGAATGTGCCTGATGCTGTCTGAACAGGAGATATGAATCAATTTCTGTTTACTCACCTCCAGAATCACAAGTTGTGTCCCTTATTACCTTCAAAAGGCCAAGCCTGTTAGTGGCCCTGCCAATGATCAGGGGAACCAGGCGGCCTCAATAGCTAGTGTTCTTGTCATCCTCTACTTAATGTCATCTTTTCTACCATTCCTCATCTAAGTAGGCTCTGTCGCTTCCAACATAATTGCTGACCTTATTCCAATTAAAGTGAAGAGAGCTGAAGTTGAGATATAGCCTTTGTGCAATTACACTCCATTTGGGTTTTTAGATGGGCTGATAGGAGTGATAGCTTATTTTTTCATCAAAGCGTTACTGAAATTGAGATAACAAGAACTGTATCATTTTTTATGGAGAAGTAAAAATTGCTCATATAATTGTATTAAAGCAATTTGGTGTAGTAAAATTATCTCATTACATTTGCAATAATATTAAATCAAGAATTAGCATCTGAGAAGCAGGGTGCAGGTGGATAGAAGAAAGAAGTTATCAAGAGCTGGATTGGCACTGAAGCAAAACACTGACATTAATGCCAAAATTGAACTAATGATGTCCTGGGGTGGGAGTTTTGCTGGTTGTGTTGAGACCCCATCAAAGCTGGTGTTTTGGATCGGGCTGTGGGACTGCAGGGCTTCTTGAAGGAAAATGGACTCATTCTGATCTGTCTGGGTGATGAGGAGCCTCGCGGTGCCGACTGCAGCTTTGAAAACTCTTTTAGTCAACCAGACCTTGTGGCTGTTTCTTCTCGCAGCCCTTCAGATGACTCCCTGGTATACATTTCCCATTTTTGCCACGTGTGAACCTCCAGATGTTGTTGTACACCTGGCATTTTATGTATGTGTGTGTTTTAGCAGTCGGTTTTCGTTTGTGCACGTCTGAGTGGATCCTTATCCTTTTACTTTCTCCTGTGGGTCTCTGTCTGTGTCTCATCACACACTCATACTCCCTTGTGCTTGTGCGAACACCATCAAAGCCGTCCACCCCGCCGCTCTACTCAATTACACACCGAGGCTTTTAAAAAGACACCCCCAAATCCGGCCCCCGCGTCTTCCAAGGTCAGCGCTGCTTATTCCTTGTGGCATTTACCAGAGGGAGAGGATTACACTGGAGCGTACGAACCAGGTATCAGCTGAACATTATAGCCTTAACAAGGAGGGGAAAAAACTGGTCCGGCTTTGTGGACTTGTCTTTTCACGCTGCCCTAGAATTTTTGCCTTTATCCAAATTTAATTCTAGGAACTAAGTGTGTATGTTGTGAATGCGGTTTGGAACACTGTCAGGGGATTTCTTATGCCCAAAGGAGCCAGTATAGAAGAGAAAAAACTAGGCTGCTGTACAGATTGTAGTTGTTTTTTGGTTAAATGATAAGTGGGAAATGTGGGATATTTTCAGATGCCTCACTGGCAAACACACCGCTCTAACCACACTTTCCTTTGGGTCTCATTATCAAATGGCATACACCATGCTCCAAATGTATTTGGACAGCAACATGTTTTTTGATGTTTTAGCTCCGCGTTCCTCTCAGTTTGGGCTTGAAATGATGTGATGTGAGAATAGATTTAATTTTATCTTCCGTCATATCAAATAAACTTGTGAATCCTAAGAGCTCTTCTTGAACATCGTAATCTGACAAGTACGCGGACAACAAGGTATTCGTATTTAGAGATTTGGAAAATTCTTAAACAGCAAAGAATATTTGAAGTCCTGTCCCTGGAAATATAATTGTAACTTTGTAAGTTATGCTGCATTTGCATGAAAACCCACATGCTTTTTAGCTTCCCGCCGCTCCACAACAAGGCTGACGGATGTAAAAACTGTGCTAAAGGGGAGTTTCTATTATCGTCTCATTCCACATCAACTCATTGCTTGATTAAGCCCTTAATTATGGTAGTGCGTTGAGGAATGCACGGTTGGCTAATTGTCTCAGAGCACACAAGGATGTTTACTCGTTTCAAATGATCAACTTCCTGTTACAAACTCCAGGATACGCAAAGAAGAAGAGTTCAGAAGTTGGCAACTGTACTCAGTTTGTAATCCATAGGGAAATTAAGGAAATGGGACTTCCAAGGGATTATATAGCTTTGTAGTATGGCCATAGTGGTGGTGTTGGGCTCGTATGAAATCTCATACGCGTGTTTTCATGTATCGTTTATTCAGACATGTTGTTCCATGTTTACTGTAGCTGAATAATTTATGTCCATGTCTACCCCACAGCTGAATTCTCTGTGGGATAAATTGAAATAGAGGCTGTAGCATCGGCAGGAAGCGCACCTATAAATAAGATGACCACTTAATTTACCTTTTTTTTTTTTAATCCTAACCACCCGGAAAAGTAGGTTATTTCATAGTTTTGTCTGGGATGCTAAAATACGTGCGGAACACATCACCTGGTAAAAAGTGACATAGAGCTCTTTCTGTTTTCTTTAACTCTCTTTGTGCTACAGATGATTATCTCCCACAGAAAATTGCAAGTCAACAGCAGTATTCACCTTTTACCTCATATTCCCATTATTTCTTCCCATCTCCCTACAGTACCAAAATTAAGTACACACATTGCCTTGTAGTTTCAGCAATTTTCACTCTGACACCTGAGGTAATGATAAACAGAGTAAAACAAGGAAGAAAAAAGGTGCAAACACATACCCTTCATATCTGAACGTGTAAAAATAAACATGACCCAGTTCTTCTTGTTGCATGAGAAGATTCTTAATGTTGTCCTCTAGTAAGAACAACATTTCCTCAGGTTTAGGGCAATTATGTGATTGACTATTAAATTATTGATGTGAAATACGTATGTGAGTAATAAATCAGGAGTGTTTTATTCATCTTCAAATATTGTCCCTAATAAAATGCAGCTTTTGAAATACTTGCAGCAACGTCCTTGGGTTGTTCACAATTTTTTCTAGTACCATCCAGCATCTCCATAGCCAGTGTTGATCACACAAAAATTCTGATTTCACATCTTTGCCTTTAGGGGCTTTATAGTTTATACAGGATACAGCACCTCTCCTCTTGACCCTTGGTTTTAGTAAGGAAAACAGTAAAACAGCAGAAAACTTGAACTATTAAATAATATATAATACAAAACTGTCAAACATAAACTATTAAATGTATAACTGCTTTGAAAGGATGATTTGTAGTGCCGTAGACTTGAAGAATAATCTTTTTTTATCCAGTGCTTAGCAGCAGAGCAAGAATAATTAAAAAAACATACTGCTTTCAATGTTTTCCACATCTTGCATAAGAATAATGAATCTAAATCCCCTAAATTAAAAACCTTTCAGTAAGGATTCAGAACCCCATCTGAAATATCAGAATGTGAAATGTCACTCCTCATATCCTTCTTCTTGGTGAAATGTCAACATTTGATGTGTTATCTTGCCCTATAAGGGAGATCTCTACACCAACTCTACTCCTTCTGTGTAGCTTAAATGAATCCGCAGGCTGTCAAAGGGCAAGATGCTAATTCATTACCGTGTGACGGCTAAAGCGGCGCTTTGTTATAGTTCTCGCAGACACTCCCAGACGCAACCAGAGACTCATAACTTGTGTGGTGGAAAACTTTCAGCTCTCAGCCCGGTGAGAAGTGTTTGAAAAGCTACAACTCCACACTGTGACAAGTCCGCAGACGGAGGCGCAGGTGCCAGTTTTATGTGGTTTCCAAACAACCTTGGCTTGCCAACGGTGCCACATAAAAACGTTGAGGGAGCCATCACTCTCCCAGCGGTTTGATGGATGGAAAGATAGATGGGCTGACAGATGACTACATAGGTAGCTCCGATAAGATCAGTGTCATTTTATGCGCCAGGGAGATGAGACGGAGAGAGAGGGAGTAGTCGAGAGAGGGCTTCATCATAAATATTACTAATTCATTTCCCTGGAGAGTGAAGCTGCAAAAGAGAGAGTGTGAATGGGAGAAGAGAGAAAGTGTGTGTGCAAGTAGATATATGTCTTCTTGTGTGTGTGTGTGTCTCTGTTTAGTGTTGGTGTGAAAAGTGTATTTTTTCGCTGAAAGAGAAAAGAGGGAAAGATGGAGCAGCTAAGAAAGGTGTGATAAAGTTGTCAGAGGAGTGAGACAAAAGGCAAAGGCAAAGAGGGAGTGGGTGAGAAGAGGCTCAGGGAATACAAGGAAACCGCTCAGAGACGTAGGAGACAAGGAGACAAACGAACAAGAAAGGCAGCGGAGGAGGGAATGAAACAGAAGGAGTCAGTAGGGATAATCAGGGTATTATGTCCTTTAGAGGAAATGAGACTGCAAAGGCATTGAGGCAACAAGGAGTAGAGACAACAAAGAGGAATGAGTAGGAGTTAAAGGAGTACACACAGCATGACATAATGTCCTACCCTTTATTATTATTACCGTGGCACGAGCCTCTTCTGCTTTTGCGTAGTCTACCTTTATATTTCCTGCCGCCCACATTTGGGTCGCATATACACTCTCTCTCACACACACACACGCGCGCACACTGTCATACTGGACTTCAGGCCGAGGTGAAGAGACACGGAGGTGACAGACTTTGTCATCTCCTGTCAGGCCCTGAAACACACAACCGTCCTCCTTACTACACACAAACATACACATACTCCTAACTCCCACTCTCTCAGTGTGTGCTCTTCACACACCCGGTACCCTCATGTCCCTGATCACACTCTCTCCCATCTGTTCCTGTTTTAAAAACACCCTCAGTGCACAATCATTTTTAGTCAGTGTGGCAGAAAGTGTCTGTACTGAGAAATCCCACTTGTCAAACCATCCACTTTCACAGTCCCACCATTAACTACTGTAGCAGTTGTTAATGATCATTTCTGTTCCCAGCCATGCAATAATTTCCATTCCTAGGGTTAATATGATCCATGGAAATTTCTCTAATGTCATTCTTAAATTATGAATAATGTAGTGTTCGATTTTAATGTGTAAAATTGTTTTAATATAATGGAAGGGGGGTACTCTACGTTGCTTGTCTAAAGTTTTGGGGTTTTTTTTTTCTAGAAACCTACGGCACTTGGAGACAACATAGAGGCTGCATGAGTGATACTGAAACACTTACATAAACAAAACAGTCACCAGTGCTGGCAGCCGTCTACATCATTTTCAGTTATAGCCTGTTTAACAGTCCAATCACATTCAATGAAATCTAATGCATATCGAAAATAGCGTGCGTCCTCCTCAATAGGGCATCGATAATGAATTTAGTTAAATGGCATGACTAATGTGCATTTGTGGACAAGTAATGGGCTCATCAGAGTTAAGGGACGTGCATGTAGGCCAATCCAGTCCAACACAGCCGCCCACGTCCATGTCGTCCTGTCCAATGATCGCCACCCACGCGCTTACGTCTCCCATTGTTTGGGCTGGCACAATAAAGATGTGAAGCTGGCGCTCTTTAGAATGCATGAAAGCGAGTCCTGGGGCCAAGTTCGCCAAGCGTGAAGGAGGGAGGAGGGAGACGACAGGATGGAGAGGGCGTGTGTGTGGGGGGGGGTGGGGTGCTGAAACTGAAAGAAAGAGGAGTAAAAAGCTAATGGCTTTATGGTGACAGTGATAATCAGGCTAGCTGAAAATCACTTCATCTCATACTGGGCAGAGGGGATGCTGGGAAATGTAATGAAGCGGGTTTTCAGTGCTGTGTTTAGAGGCCATGATGCAGATGTCTGTAGTTTGCATGCATTTGTTTATTTATTTTTATTATTTTTATTATTTTTTTACACATACATACATGCGTATTGACATGAGAGGGGGTAAGTTTAAGCTTGTCTGTTGGGATTTATTTATTTATTTTATTAAATCTGTGTTATGTTTCAAGTGATCTGTGGGGGATACACACCATATATGCAAACAAACATCCATACAGTGCATATGCAAAAAAAAAAAAAAAAAAACTGTATATGCAGCCAGCTGAGGGGCGTGAGATTGCACTGAGGCATGAAAAGCCTTTTCTGAAATGGCTCCCCATCTCACAACGCACAATTAGGCCTGCCATTGCAGTGCCTTCGCCTTGGAGTCAATGGTGGCACAGTAAAGAGCTGCTGCTTGGTTAGATTCCTTTAGGCTTGCAGCCTGCGTGGGTATGAATGCAACCCACTAACTGCATTGTGTATGTATTTCATTTGTCCAGCGGGTGCAAAAGTATAGAAGTAGGAGGGTCAGTCAGGCTTGTTGCTTGGTGTTCTCTCCCCTATTCCTCTGTCTCTTTTCATCTGCACATGGAGGTTTTACAAACAGATGAGGTTTGTCACCAGCCATCAAATTGCCTGCTCCTGTGATGAATCTGCAGGCAGAACTTCCTCCCTGATGAGCTTTTCTTCCACAGTCCCGAGCAGCCAAAAGAGCCTGTGAGGAGAGATTCATCGCACAGTAATCGTCCTGTACAACACAAGGTTTCCAATAGACCTACATGCAGGCAATCCAGTCTTAGGGAATCTCAAGTGGGTCTTAAATTTTCCACAGTCTTTATCAGAACTTCCCCTGTCATTCCAGTGGAATAACACGGAAATGTAAAACTTCATTAAATCTTCCAAACGGGGGACCATTTCCACCCCTGTTTCTTTTCCTTTTTCCCTGTGTATAAGCTATGGCTTCTGTAGAAATTAGATGAATCCATCACACTTTCTCTGGCAATGCCTGAGCCCTTTGCTCGTAAGGAAAGGCAGGCAGACAGGGTGCAAAGAGACTGTCTTGACAATTTTATATTTTTTCGCGTTACTTTTTCATCTGACCTGGCAGTGTGCCCCCTCACGCAGAATAATAGGAGCTAAAGCCATTCTCTTTTTTGCCGAGCCATCAGTGAGCCATGGAGAGCTAGGGAGGAGGAAGTGATTTCCATGTTAATGGGAACCTTCCTGCCAGCGCTTAAACCTTTCTCTTCTCTCCTTCCCTCCATCACTTCTTCCTTGTCTTCTATCTGTTTTGTGTTTGCCTACCCTTACCTGCCGTCATCCACAAGCACTCAATCCTTCTGCTGTTGTCTTGCAACGTTACCTTTCACCTCTCAGCCTCTGTTTACTTCTCCTTTCTTGCTTTCATCTCTCTCGCTCTCTTTCTCTCTGTCTAGCTTGATGAATGGAGTCGCTGGACTGTGAGCGGCACATCTTCAACGGGGTGTGGTGGGCCATTGCTAGCTGTCTCACATCAGTGTGTGTGTGGGTTTTTTGTTTGCTTTTCTTTTAGCTGGCCTCCGTCTTTCAATGGTATACACAAGTGCAAATCCAGCTTCGAATTTAAGCCCATCAGAATGGATCTTTGGAAAAGTAAGCAGACAGGGAACACTTTCTGAGAGTCTCCGAAAATCCTTTATCCCCTGCCAGTGAGAAACTACACTGATGTCCACTCTACTGAACATGTACAATCCCCACCTAACCCTCGGAGGATCCCTGAGCAGCCAAGTGAACATACTCCTGAGGTCTTTGTCGTCCCCTCCTGCCCTTTCCACACTCTTGACCCTGCTCTCCCTGGGAAACTCGAAACACAGCTGGAAATGGGCCAGCTTGTCATCTCTCCTAGGATATGCTAAGTACCTCCATCCACCACATTGTCTGTCAGAAAAACGGCAGTGGGTAAACTACTCTGCTGCAGGGGTGCAAAATGAATCGCCTCAGCCCAATGCTGTCATCCCTTATACATTAGGGCTGGCAAGGCCATCCTGAGCGCTTCTCTGAAAGTTTACAGTATTTTTATAAATCAAATATATACCTCAATGTATTGGGTAAACAGGTGATCATTCTGCGAGTCTACAGACTGGTGAAAAGTAAACTTCAGGGGATGCAAGCACAGATAGCAACATGACACTGCAGGGACGTGTGACTTGGGGGGCTTCTAGCTGTTGGAAAAGGTTACACATGAGAAGGGCTGGCTAGATGTTTGATGTAAATGAATAAAACTTCAATTCTGGTTTGGAAAAAAATAATAGGAAGAAGGGCAAATTGTCAAAAACAAACAAAAAAAAGATTGGTAGGCGCTGGAAGAAGACTGAAGGCCCGTTCTCACATTAACCTCATAGTCGCTTGAAGCAGTAAACAATCTGTGATCACAGCTCCAAACTATTCATTTTTTACCAACTTGAACCAAGAAGCAACCATCCAAAATAAAAACAACTGTATTTTTTTCTTCAAGCAGTGTTTTTCTCTGCTAACACTGCCAAAGCTTTGCACCTGCAATGTCATAGTTTTTCCAGAACTGTATGAAGACTCCCTTGTGGTTTGCTGTGTTGTAACTGCAACACTTGCAATTATGGTTCAATTCTCACCAGGATGCTTTTCTACAGTGCATGAATGCACAGTACACTACTTTGCATGAGGAGAGGTGAGGACTAGTTTGCAAAAAGTATTCTGAACAGAGCTTGAAATAGGGTTATCTGTAATAAAGACAAATGTATTCAGTTATTTTGTAATTCATAGTGAGAGTGTTATCAACATCTGCTGCCATCAGCGGTAGTTTTACTTGTGTATGATATCTGCAATTAAAACACAGCTCTGATTTCTCTCAGCCAGTTTTTCTTAATTTTTCAAAGTGTTCAGTTTTTACATTTTTATTATGGTCTTTACTTATACACTGCAAAAATCTAAATGTTACCAAGTGTATTTTTCTCATTTCTAGTCCAAATATCTCATCACACTTAAAATGAGACATAATCACCTAAAGAGGA
>JAPQRP010000011.1:31359369-31380543 GCA_037367295.1 Apogon hyalosoma | reverse complement strand
CCGTTGGCAGATATTTTTGCTTGAATTAAGCAAAAAAAAAAAAAAATCTGCCAATGGAACAAGTGAAAATTATCTTGGTAAGATTTCTTAAAATAAGATTTTCATCTATTGTTTAAAAATATGTTCTTTATATCTCACTGAAAAGTTACTCTTTAGGTGATTATGTCTTATTTTAAGTGTGATGAGACATTTTGGCCAGAAATGAGAAAAATACACTTGGTAAGATTTAGATTTTTTTTCCAGTGTTCTCTCCAGCAACATGCAGGGTGGGGGTCTGTCTGGTTAATTATTTGATCAGTCAAGTAGAGTCGAGCATCTGGCCCCTAAATGAAACAAAATGGGGGGGTAGTACTTGTAGATGTGGAGCTTATGTTCAGAGGTCTGGTGGCCACTCATCTTATTCTGGACTCCACTCAGGATGTTACATTGTCTTTTATCATTGTACAGCTTCATGCTACACCAGGAATGTTTTAGTGGTGGGACTGCTTGGCTCAATTTTGTTTACTTAATTCTTTCCATGGATGAGTCAGCTATGTTGTTCCTTCATTTATTTATGTGATCCAATCGACAATAATTTTCCATAACCTTGTGTTCATTATAGACTTGGATGGTATGAAGTTACACCCGTCTCATCTGTTCTGTGCAACTTGAGGTGACATCTGTCAGAAATCAACCAGACGTGTATTTTTAGTGACGTGGAGCTCCAAGTAATATCTGGGCTGTTTCTGGAACACATCTGGTGGCTATGCCCACACAAATACATGGTGTCACAGGCTCTTTGTGTAAGATTTGCATGTGATTAAATGAGGTTAGAGTTGTAATCTGTGCTTTGCTGGGAGCCAGACGTCCCTAGGTATTACCTGGCTGCATTTTTAAGAGTATCTAGTGTTGCACTCTGTGGCATCTGAAGAGGTTCTGAGGAGAAGCACTAATGATTTCAAGAGCAAGTTTAAGGATTTTACCCTTCCTGGAATCAATGTAAAGACTGTCATTATCAATGTAGGCAACCAAGAGGAGTGTTAACTTAGTAATGGAAATAGCTAATGTCAATAAATGAACATCTCCCACTCCAAAAAAACAGACAATCACTCAGACTTTGTGAAGCACATCAGCACTCATCCATCTTTCATTGTGCACTTTTAAGATGCATAACCCCAGATGTCCACATTACTCTGGTGTGTTTAGATCTCTGAAATGGAGACTTGGAAATACTGCTATCCAAACTCAAGGATCGCATCGCATTGTAGTCATGATCAGGGTTACGAGGTCCAAGAAAAAAATCCAGCCCAATGACCTCTCAAAAACAAAAATAGCCCATTTTTTTGTGATCTCCAATCAAATCAGACATTTCTTTCTTTCTTTTTTTCTGGCCCAGCATCATAACAGCTGAATGGTAGTCTGGCTGCCTTTTGGTGCTGAGCAAATTTGCTTTGCCAAGGGAAACTTCATAATGTATATGAGGATCCCCTTGATATTCTACTGTCTTTATTATGAGTTTTGTTGAACCACATTTTGATGCTGGGGTTAGGGTTAGGGTTCTCACAAGAAAATATCAACAATATTATAAACAATAACAACCATGGTGATAACCACAATAGCAACAACAACAATCAGAAGAACTGAGCAAACTGGGCGAAAAGACACAAACAATACCAGCAACGGATCCACAGTTGTTCACATTAATCTGCTGCAACAGAGTGAAGCAAAGAGAATGAGGTGATGTTAGTGATGAACACAGCCATTCAACCACAACCACACCCCCTCCAAGGACCAGGGACCAACTAGGAGGACCCCAGGGCCCGACCCACCAGCAGACACCACAGAGAGGGGGATCCAACCCGCCTCTCTGTGGTGTCTGCGGGTGACAGCGAGCCCGCCCTGAACATAGCCAAGGGAGGCCCCAGCCGGACGCGCCACAGCAGCCAAGCACAGGCCCCAGTGAGCAGTGAGCACCAGCCGAACACAGCGGCCCACCACTCCACCAGACATTTATTTCCAAAATCAGTTCATTAAATGCTGTCACAGTGCACAGACTGATCTCATGAAATCGTGTTGTATGTTATGCCAGTTCTTAAGGCATTTGGCGTGCTACACCTACGCATTTTCATCCTTTCGCGTGTTATTCAACGTTATTTGATGGCATGTCAATGTATGCCAAGATCTCCAGTTTACATATCCGTAACCCCTAACCTTAAACCTAAACCTAACTGCTAATTGCATGGTATTTCACACGGTGTGAATATACACGTGGAAAGCTTATAATGTGTGCATACAACACGCCAATTAAAAGTGGCATGATATCACGTTGCAGTGCATTAAACAACATGTAAACAAGAAATATCTTGTCCCTATCTATTTCTTGTTACTGTTGTTTCTTCTACTGTGCAGAGAAGGGCTACAGCGGTTGGCATTTTTTTCCCCGAATAAACACCCAAACGTGTCAAAATGTTTACATATTTGCAGCCGCAACACATTTCCAAACCAGCCCAAAAAAAACACAACCCACGGCGCTGTATTTTTTTCCCGCAACGGCATTTTTAAAATAGCCCAATTGTGTGGGAAACCCACGGACCTGGCAACACTGGTCATGATGGAGACTTGGGTTCAGTACCTGTTTGGGGTTTTATCATTTTGCACACCATTCCCCGACTTGTCACAGCCTTACAACCTGTGACATCAGTCTCAACCAGAAACAACATCAGTATCAAATTACTGGTGTTCCTGCATTACATCACGCTACAAATGACCAGACTACATTCACGGAACAGCCTGTCCAGTGGTATTATCGGTCTTGTCTGTCGTGATGTATGCATTAGCCATGTATTTCTGAAACTTTAAAATCTGGAGGGAGATTGTTTTCATCTTACATTGCTATTATAAAACAAAACCTCATTAGTGTGGTGTGAGATGGTGTAATCTCAAGCATTTTCTGGGCTGCTTGTGATCGGCTAACAGTGACGCAGCCGCCCCCAGTGGAATCTAAGGGTTATAATAGAGTTCACGTATTATTAAATGGTGTCAGACGTAGAAGTGTTTGTTTCCATTTGGGGAGCTGGAGACATTTTCTGCAGTATAGCTCGCAAGAATTATTTGTTCTCAGTTTCCGGAAAAAAAACGCATAAAAACACATATTAGTATTCTATGTGGCTTCATTATAGGTGGGTCTCCTCTCTTCTCTTGTCTCTTTAAAATTATTTTGGTCTCCTCTTTAGGATTTCGGCCCTCTTGTCTCAAACTGAGGGTTTTTTTGTATTGTTTTTTTCTCTCAGGAGAAAGCATTTCTCATCTCGGCAAATCTCTGTCCAGTCTGCTGTCTCTCCTCGAGGCTGGGACAACACCTTGTGTTAATTAAACCTGACCTCTGGATTCGTCTGCTCCGCATCGGCTCATTCCGGGAGAAAATTGAGTGTTTGATTCCTAAAACAGTTTGACTAATTTCAT
Source organism: Apogon hyalosoma (assembly GCA_037367295.1). Lineage (NCBI taxonomy): Eukaryota > Metazoa > Chordata > Actinopteri > Kurtiformes > Apogonidae > Apogon > Apogon hyalosoma. Next base: position 31,377,102 of record JAPQRP010000011.1, on the reverse strand, counting down.
CTAGCTCTAGCGCTCGGTTGTAGTTGCAAAGAGTAATAACGATTGCAGCGATAACCTAAACAATTAGGTAATAAGCAATAATTTCCAATAATTGTTACTCCCTAATTAAGTTCTACATCTTCAGAGCCAATAAGAGATGGGGAAAACCAAATGAAAAGAGAAGCTAATTAAAATGGAGGTGCTTAATACCAGCATGCTTTTTATCCTTTTATTTTCCCTATCCCTCTGTTTCCTTTGCTCTGTATTAATATTTCATCTAAAGTTCAGTGCTTTCTGCTTCAATAGACGGTAAAATCACTGCTGGAAACATTGCTCTCAGTCACATTTCTCTCTGTCTTTTTCCCCGTCTCACTCTCAGTCCCTTGTCGTATTTTTCCCATTTTCTCGTCTTCCCCTGAGCTCTCGCCGTTCATTTCTCTGTGTCTGTTCTCGCAGGTGGAGGCGCGAGTCAGAAGCGAGTCTGACTGGTTTGAGCCAGTCGCAAACTGCACTTTTCTTTCTTTTAGTCGCATCATTCAGTCATTCAGTCAGCCTACAAGCCAACCAACCAGTCAGCGCTTTGTCATTTCATCATATTGTCAGTGCGAATGGGAGTCAGTCAGTCTAAAGCTTTTTTTGATATCCTGGGAGGCTTTAGGTGGCGCATTCTCTCTTGTAACGTTGGAGCTGAATTAAATTCTAGATTAATGAATGCAACTTCTAAGAATATTTCAGAGCAAGCTGGTGGAGGGCTTTATTACTGAAGTTAATGGTATATTTCAGCCTCTCTACTCTGACTTTGATTTAGGATTTATGCAGCACAGTGGAGCTGATAGTGTTGCGCACCTGTGTGCACCCACGACAGAATGCAAGTACTGGCATTCACATACTAATGGACTAATGGACACACACACACAATCATAGGCACACCCTGCTTTTTCCTCCTACTCCCTCCATATAGCATTAGGACAGAGCTCAGTAATGGCTAATGGCCTACTTCTCTGCTCAAGTTAAACAGCAACATACAGTGTTTAGACTGCTTGCCCTGGAGCCTGCAAAGGCAAAGATGTGCACTGTTTCATTATTAACCCCATTAACAGTGAGCAGTGATGGCAGGACTCCCTTTAAAATGTTTTTTCACCACATTTTACAGAATACATACACTTACATGTAATATATAACTAATAGATGAAATGTATTTTTTGTTAGGATTTCTAAGTATATATTTAATAATTGATTATGTCAATATTTTTACAGCTGGTATATTGTTTTATATGTATACAGTACTGCATAAACGTTGTTCAGTTACTCTTTCTTAAGGTCTTTATTAGCAAAAAAGGAAATACAAGAAAATATGTGCACAACACACACACACAATTCACAACTCGGTGGCTTTGACAGGCTGAAGTCAGCAGTTGGAGTGACCTCTGTTCTCATGACAAAAACTTGCACAAACACAAAACGTTTGACATTCGTTAAATGGAATATGGTCCTAACAGTTTGATACATATGAAATGAAAAGGGAGGTCACACCTAATACTTGACCCTTTTGTAGAAATATGTTAACTGTTTGTTCATGTATATTCTGGGTGTTTTGACCCCAAGACAGAAATGCATATACAGTCGCGGAAAAAATATTCAGGCCATCAAAAGTCATCGAAAGCAATAGTTATGCAATCAAGTACTATCTCCTGTGTGTATCATGTGACTAAAAGAGACAGAAAAGAAAACACGGAATGCTTAAAAACACTGTTTTTGTCAGTACAATGACATAGATATTGATGGAAGAACTGAAGTGATTTTGGTTATTATCAAGAAAACATGGAAAATGGAGAGATATCAGCTCTTTTGTCTGAACAAATGTACCTTTAGTTGCACCACGCATTAAAATGAACAAGGAACTGAAGAAAAGAAGGGTGGTCTAATCATTTTTTTCGTGACTGCACTCTAAATGGTCGTAACTTGATGATACAGCAAACCTAGTGATCAGTGAAGAATTCTGCGCTTGACTGCACTTTGGATCTAAATGGCAAGTGCGCTTTCCTGTAATTTTTGGTGGTTATCAGATTGGTAGAGCGATAAACCTTTTGACAGGAAAGGGATTTGACAGGGAGAGGGATGTTCTGTTATTTAAGATGATCTTAAATATAATATTTACATGGTGCAAGAAAACTTCCTAGTGTTTGTTAGCCAGAACCATGATGATTTAAAAAAAAAAATAAAGCTTAAAAATGATCAGTAAAACCCCTACATATACCTAGTTTTATATAAAGTATATGTACTTTGTTTGAACACTCAAGTGAGTAATATGTTTTACATACTTTGGATTAGTTTAGTATTGAAGTATTGACATTCATTGTTATTACTTGGAGCAGTGTCAGTATAAGTAACCCCCCCCCCCGACCTGATTCTTTCTTGACCTTTAATTTTCCACAGTAGCCAGTTACACTGAAATGACTAAACAGAGATGAAAATAAAGCTAGTGTAATCTCTTGTTTCTGAAGTGTGTTTTGTTGCCTCTAACTCATCCTCTAAAAACTAGAAAAGCACTCAGAGAGGCCAGATCTCCACCAAGGTCAAGTCCACTCTTCTTCTTGTTCAACAATAATATTAAACCACAATCAAACCACACATCATAAACTATGGTTTCCGTCTTTTTATCAGTTGTTGCCAAAGGTCAGTTCAGCTGATGGTCATCTGACCCTGAAACTCAACCATTTCAACATCGATGAAAACATAATGGCCATCCTGCAGCTCATTAGCTCACAGAGAGCCAAAATGTGTCAGCTCTCTAACGTCTGTGAATTTGGCTGCTTTGTAGTGTTCTTTTTAATGGTATAAAGAAGAAAAGAAACATAAAAAGAGACATGAAAGTGTATGTTTGGCTACATGACAGACAGGAGAGCTGCTGTAAATGTGCTCCGCCTGGTGCAACACCTCAAACTGTCACTTGTCTCACAAAACTTTTTTTTTTTTTTTTGCTTTTGCTTTAGATCTTATCAGGTGGTATCATAATTTGCTAGTATGTGGATACGATTTTATTAATCATCATAGAGGTTGTTTGATTCTTCTGAAACTAACCGTTTTCACAACATAGGAGTGTGTTCAGGGAACTGAGCTGCTTTTTCCATAGGACTCCATTCAAACACTCAAGCACTGAGGGGTTTTTTTTGTGTGTTTGTGTCAGATGGTCTGCCTTTCCATTCACACACTGAAGCATTGGCATGTTCTCACCTACAAAGACGTTTTCAGACTGGGTATCCGAGTCTGTATCCGAGTACGTTGGACCCTGAAGTCCACCTAATTTTATCAGTGTGAATGCAGACATTCCATGTGCGAGTACTGTACCCAAATCCAGCTGAGAAGGTAGTCCTGGGTACACTGGAAAAAATCTAAATCTTACCAAGTGTATGTTTCTCATTTCTAGTCCAAGTATCTCATCACACTTAAAATAAGACAATATCACCTAAAGAGTAAGTTTACAGTGAGATATATGAACTGATTTTTAGACAATAAATCTGGAAAATCTTATTTCAAGAAATCTTAAGATAATTTTCACTTGTTCCATTGGCAGATTTTTTCACTTGAATTAAGCAAAAAAAAAATCTTGAATTAAGCAAAAAAATCTGCCAATGGAACAAGTGAAAATTATCTCGGTAAGATTTCTTGAAATATGATTTTCAGGATCTATTGTCTACAAATAAGTTCTTATATCTCATTGAAAAGTTACTCTTTAGGTGATTGTGTCTTATTTTCTGTGTGATGAGATATTTAGATCAGAAATGAGAAAAATACACTTGGTAAAATTTAGATTTTTGCAGTGTATGGACTCCATGGATTCCAGTACAGAATGTTGCAGTGTGAATGCGATCTGTACCCAAGACTGGAATGATCTAATCGCAATAAAAGCCTCGGATCCACGCAACACGAGCTCACCTTATCAACCAAACCGCTCAGTGATATATCAGAGTCGCTCGGTTGATGACGTAAAGGTTTGTCACCTCCGCATTTGTTGGATAGCTAGAGAATTCCTTCCACAGCGCCACCCACTGTTTCAGCCCTGTAACACCCACTCGTTCTCGGGCACAGGCTGTGGTACGTGCTTGTGAACAGAAGGTGTGATCGTATTCAGGAACAGCAGGGATCCGGTTACCCAGTCTGAAAATGTCTTAAATGTACCTTCCATGGAAACGACATCTGTCAAAAAAGTACAGGTAGTTAAAGCCTTCAGTTCCCTGGGTTTATTCTTACTGTCTGTTCCACACGTCCATCTGAACACAGAAGAAAGGCCTTTAAATCTGCTGGAATCATTTACAAAATAACTTAAATCTTACGGACTTGGACTCATTGAACGTATTTAAAGGGATTTAAAATGAGACGTAGGCAGAAACATCTGTCTGTAGGTGTTTTGCATCTTGTATTTCATCAGTATGATATTTGTGTGTATGTATGTCTGCCTATTCTGGCCAGGATGCACTTATAAAATAGATTTTTAATCTCAAGGAGACTGTTACTGATTACATAAAAGTTTTAAAAAAGATTTAAAAAATGCAGAATAGACTCTAGTCTCCCATTGAAAACCTCAAGGATGTGACATCCAAGTAGTAATTTACTGTTTAGTACATTTGTCTGAATGGTTAGTTGAATAACCATTCAGAGTTGTAAATTAAACTTCCATAATTTAATAGGTCTCTGCTTGGTTCATGCATTACCCTTCCACTAAGTTTAAAACAAATCCTGCAGACAGATCACAAACTGTATGAAATGTCAATGTCAATATGACATTTCATACAGTTGTAAATGTAATGTCAATAACATAATGTCAATAACAATAAATGTAAATGTCAATAACATCACCCACTGGTTTCTGCCATTTTGAAGGTTGTGGTTTGCAATTTAGCCATCAAAATGCTATTTTTTGGTGCCAGCAGTGAGCATATTTGAACAAAAGTAACTGAAATATGGGCATCGGTGGGGTCAGAGGTGAGATGATGCTAAATGCTTGTTTACCGTCTCAATTAAATTAAAAACTTCATTGAGTGTCGCCTTAAAAAAGTCAGTTTTACAATTGAGCTGTCAGCCAGGACATATTTAGTCTTTTTTTTTGTTTGTTTGTTTTTAATAAACAGAAGCTCTAAAAGTCTAACTCAAGAGGCGAGGGAGTTGTAATACAGACCTGGAAAACTGACACAGCAAACGCCAAAGCTTCTGTTTGACCTGAGATCTTAATAATGGAACCAGAACCAGAACACATTTTAGAGGTTCCGAATAAAAAGGATGAGACTAGCATGACTCCTGGAAAAACAAATATTAACTTTGTATGTTTAAAACAAAGATCTGTGTAAGCCAATGTCCCCCAGTGGCCATCAGTCATATTACAACAAGAGGCTTAAGAACTGGCTTAAATTTTGACGTCAATTCAAGTTTCTTGCCCCCTGGCACAGATAGACCAGCAGATAAACACAACTTATTACATAACACTGGGGTGCCAGCAGCAATTGTGGGCCCCATACAATTCGATCTGTTGGAGGGGGGGGGTTATGTACGTGTCGATGCAATCCATAACTAACGCTGGCATGAAGCGCGAGTTAAACTTTCTATGTCCGACTCCCAGCTTCTATGCCTCTAGTATAAAACGGATCTTACATGAAATTCTCACAACTTCTAACTTGTATCTACTGGACCCCTTCCATTGCTCTATGGGCCCCCCAGAAATGCTGGGCCTCATGACTTTTTCACATTTACCTCCCCCTTTACGGCACCCCAGACATAACCCATCAGCTCCATCCTTACTATCTTATGTGCATCACAGTTGGTACAGTGGTTTTGACAGGCTGAACATATCGTCTACGACGGTGCAGATGTGCTGTTGCACTGTTTCAACACAGGGGCTTATGAGGATCTACAAATCCCTTCTGTGTATCAGAGTAAATATACCCTTTAAGTAATCTGTCGATGTTAAGAATGCATACAGTGATCTGACTACCACATATTAACCAAATACAGTGGCTTCGATTTAGCATTCTAGATAGACGTATTCCCAACTCTGGCACTGAGACAGAAGGCATCACTTTCACTCTCTCTTCATCTCCCTGCATGCCGTCTACTTTAACCCTGCAATGTCTTGGGGAGAATAAATTTTACACCTAGACGGCAGATGTCTTCCTCTCTTTCCATCCCCGTCTCTGCCATGATTCCCTCTCTCCATCTCTAATAATCCTGATGAAGCTGAAGTCTCTTTCTCCCACCTTGATCACAGTCTCTCTCTGGACTTCTCCCTTAAGCCCTCTTGACTAGGAGGGCTTGTTTGATGGAATCCCCCCCTCCCCTTGCACCCCCACACGCACACATTAAACGGATGCAGATTTTATTCAGGCTATTTTCAAAACCAGTGCGTGCACTTTAGCCAGCTCGACATTTTTTTAATGACTCCCCTAACTCGACGCCTTCCACCACCAGCACCACCACCGCAAGGAACACTCTGCAAGTGCTTTAGATAAGATGTGGCGTCACATACCCTTATTTCTCTATTCCCCCTCCCCGTTCTGTCTTCCCCCAGTGGTTTCTGTAGCTCAGGCCTAGGCTCTAACCACACTTGTCTCCAGAAAGTGGATCCCCGCAGGTTTTTCGCCCTCTGCATTTCACTCTTGTCACCCTCCATCCCCCATGTTTCACTTCACATTTATCTGTCCTTTCTTGCCTGCATCTCCCCTTCTTTTAGATCATCCCTCTTCCTCCATTTTCCCTCATAGCAATTTGTCAATTTAAGCTCTTTCTGTGCACTTTTAAACCACAGTCTCTCTAATTAATACTCACCACCTGTCATTTTCCTTCATTTCCATCTAATCCCCTTTGCCGGCATAGTGCTGTTCATCCAATCCCCCTAAAAACTGGCAGGGCCTTATCAACTGTGATGTCAGTTACTGAACTACAGCTTGACAATAGGCTGATATGGGCTAGGTGAGTAGGAGAAATAGTTTTCATCTATGAAGCAGTGCCCAGATACAGCACAGGAGGGCTTTCTGTTTCCTCTCCCTGGCACAATTATGATGAGCTCAGTAGGGAGCACCTGTATTAGTGAGGTGGTAAGCGTTGAGCTGCTGCACCCATGCTGTTTCCTCACAGTCCGTTCTAATGGCTTTACCTGTACGAACAAAGGCAAAGGCCCAAACCCATCTGCTCTTTATTGTATGATGTGTGATGTTATCAGGGACTTCTGTTGCTTTTTGAGGTTCTTTATGTGGAGAACGAGCTAGGATTCACTGCCTGTCACTCACCTTTTCACTATCCTCTCTCCCCTGTTAGATTCCCACTCCTTTTCCTTTTCCCGTAGTCCATCACAGGTGGAAATGATGTATGACTTGTGTTGCCAGCTGCTCTACTGTGTGAGCAGAAAGCTGATAATGACTAGCTCTAGCCTACTTTACCGGCATCACACCCCCTTTGTCACTCTCCTCGTGAGCGCTCTCTGTGTGTGACAAGTGTGTGTATAAAAGACAGCAAGGCTGGAGCACTTTGCTCTATGTGTATGTGTGTGTCTGAATGAAACAAAACCATAACAGGGATGGTTCTGTCAGCGGTTCTGTGGCTTGCTTCACTGTACAATAGCACAGATCAATAGAAACCACAGTCTCTAACTTGTAAATAACTTCCCTAATTTGCTGTCTCATTAGCAATAGGCCTGTTTATGTTCGAGTTGTCTTCATCTCAGCCTTCTGGTGCTGTGTCAGTCCCAGATGGTAGGCATGGTAGACACGCCACATAAACTGCCATTTAGTGTTGATTCATTGGCACACATTGTCCCAACTTAGTGGGCAGACCCCCGCAGGGCCATGTGGTCCTCGGTGTATTCCATCAGCACCAGGACATTAAAAGAGAGATGCATTGTGATAGTCGCTGCTTTGTCATGCAAAATAAGCTAAACACCACAGTTGGTGCCAAGTTTGTGGATATGTTAACTAAGCTGCAACAACAGCCTCTGTTGTTTTACTGAAGTTTTTCACAAGAGTTTAGTGAGGTCAGACACTGATGTTGGGTGATAAATGGCTCAGAGCTTCTCTTCTGTTGCCACAAAATTAGAAACACGCTGTTGTCTGAAATATGTTATGTTGTGGCAGCATAAATAAAAATAGGCCGTGCAACAGCTTCCTCAAAGAAAAACCAAAATATTTTAATTGACCACTGGAGGCTGGTTGAGGAATCGGTAAACTCCTCCTCCTCCAGGTTGCATATGTGGGTGGGGGCTGAATCTCTTCTGTGCAGCTTCACTTGGCAAAGTCTAACTGTATGTAACAGTAATGTTTTGCTTCGGGTTGTACCAAATCTATTTGCTGCACTCTGGTATCTGATATTTGCTGGGTACATAAGATGACATTCAGTGGATGATGTTGGTTTTCGTAATAAGGCACCCCGTCCACTCCTTGTGGACAATAAATTAGTTATTGATGTAATTGAACTGTTTTCCTGAAATGTTTTCCTCTGGGTCTTCCAGTTTTCCCTGCCATGAAAACCATGTTTGCTAGATTAATTCCCCTGTCAGTGCCCTTGACCTAGGTACTGGTTTAGATCTGGAGTTGGTCCCTGGGCGCCTTCAGTGGTAGTCCACTGCCCCCAGTGTTCTAGGATGGGTCAAATACATAGAATGAATTTACCTTCAGGGGACAATGCAGTGAATTTAGCATGCAAGAAGTGAGTCACATAAAGACATAAAAACACAGTAAATGAATAAATACAAAAAAACACACAGAGTGAAGATATTACTGAAATGTTGAAAAAAAACGTAATGTATTTTTCCTTTTTACATTATTTTTCCGTAATGTATTTTTCCTTTGCTTTTTTTGTGTGTATCTATCTATGTATCTATGTATCTATGTATCTATCTATATATATCTATATATCTATATATATATATATATATATGTCAAACATGGTGTGCACCTTTTTTCCTTGGATTTGACTTTAGTTCTTAATCAGAAGACGATTTGTGTTCTTTATATTTTTGTTGTGTTAGTGTTGTTAAAACTTTTCAATAAAAGTAAATAAATTCAAAAAAAAAACAGCGTATATGGGAAATTGTCACTGTAACTGTATCATCATTAGGGTTGGACTAGAATTTCAGCATACTTTTACTTTCATTTTTGTTTATGAGGAAGAAGTAGAGGTGGTACTGTCCATTTTGTATTGGGAGTAGTGATCACTTCATCACTACGGATTTAACTATCTACTGCTGTGATGAATATGTTTCAGCTCCAACAAGTTCTTTAAGTGAATAAATTATCATTTCTGAAACAACCATCAGTTTGTTGACAGCATAAAGATTGGACTGTGTTTCAATATATATAGAAGTCATGCGGTCTGATGAGTCCAGCGTGACCCTGTTTCAGAGTGATGTATCACCGTTAGAAGAGAGGCAGATGAAGTAATTACCCAGCATGCCTTGTACTTGCAGTAAAAGCCTGTACAAGCCTATAAGCTTACAGTAAATAAATATTAGTGTCTTGGACTTTTTTCACCAGACTGTACATAATAAACACTCAGTAGTTCACAGAATAGTGAAGAATAAACAAAGAATATGGATGCTTGTCATTTTGCACCATAAATCACTGACGCTGAATGACACGGTGGAATCTATAAAATGCAAAACATAGCATTCTCAAATTGTTAGCAGAAAGTAATGTACTGTATATATTATGGTGAGTAATTCACAATGCACTATGGGAAACTATGAATAAGCTATAAACAGTCAGAGGTGTCAAAAGTATTCATTTTCATTACTCAGGTAGAAGTATAGATACTAGGGTTTAAAAAGACTTCTGTGGAATTTGAAGTATCAACACAAGCTTTTTACTCAAGTCAAAATCTAAAAGTGTTGTTTTCAAAACTACTTAAAGGAGTGGTATTTAACTTTTTTAAATGGAATTCTGCATTTTAAAACATTTCCGTGTGGTCTACATAAACTGTAAATACTCTGCTTGGGTCTGAATTCTTCATTAATTCAACTCCACAGGTTCATCTTCAACCCTATTTCTGAGTAATGACACCAGAAAGGTTGTTTTCAGTGCTGGCCCTTTAAATACAAATGAGCCACTTCACACCCCACCCCCTCCAGGTTGTTGACTGTGTTTTCCGTCCCGTTCAGCCACTTGTGTTCATTAATAAAAACAAAACAACTGAACATTTTAGGTAATCAGCTCGAAGTGTGGACATATTTTCCGTATGGACTACAACTGCTGCTACTTATAAACAATTATGGCGTACTCGGAGAAATCTTTATCAGAAAGTCTTGACCTTATATGTGCAAATATCGTGATGTAACTAGTTAAAAAAATGTAACAAAATAGCAGGAATTAAAATGGGTGTAGAAATCCACTCAATTTTTTCCAAAATGAACATAAAGATAGCTTTGCAGCACCTGGAGGGTTCAAATTCAAACTGTATGAACTGATAGGGACCCCAAATACACAAATAAAGGTGCCAAAGACTAATAAAAGTGGGTTTAGCAAAGTATAAAAGCAAATGTAAGGAGGAAAAAAATGCCATTAGGACAAAAGCTTAGGCCGCGCCACACTTGGAATGGTATATTTTTATACTTCTCATCCAACTACAATCAAATTCATATCCGGATGGCGCGATTTATCTGGATGTTTTTTTTTGAAAAGAAGCCGAAATGAAATAGGAGGCTAGTTTTAAAATGTAAGGAGTAGAAAGTACAGATAATTGCGTGAAAATGTAAGGAGTAGAAGTAAAAAAGTTGACTGAAAAATAATTACTCCAGTAAAGTATAGATAACCAAACTTTCTACTATAGTAAGGTAATGAAGTATTTGCACTTCGTTACTTGACACCTCTGTGAACAGTATTATAATTTTATTACAAAGACAAAACGACAAACTTATATAGCGGACTATTATGTGAGTAGTGAATGATTTCAGACACAGCCTGCAAGTGGAATTAGTCTTTTTCTGTATTGCTAAAACACTAAACCTCATGCTCTTAACCAAATGCACCGTGGCCTAAACTCATTTATTGAATCGATCTGTTTTGGCAAAAGTCTTGTGATGCATAATAGCAGCAGAAGTTAAACACAGACACAGCACAGATGCACCAACGTACACACAATGACTCAATATTGTACACACTTGTTGCTAATGATGTGATGAAACAAACATAAGCCAGTTCAGAGAGCACAGGTGTTTGGGTGTGAGCAGCGGGATCATGAATAAATAGAACATCCTGTCTATGTCGTAGTTTGGGGCAATATCAGTTTCATCTTTGCCCTTTGGCCTTACAAGGGTCTGTACTTTACTGAATGGAGCTGCTGGATCCACAGACATTTATTCTACATGGTCAGAACACTGTGTTTTCCTGGAATGTTTTGTAGTGTTTTTATTATATTTGACATTTTCCATGATCTGATAACATTTGATTTGTAGCCGATAAAACTATTTGGATTTGACTTTGTGAAGCCAGTCAGAGGTTTGGGTTTTCTGCTTATATTTTTGAGAAAAGGGTGGAAGGTTTCATGAAATGCATCATCTCTAACGTGTTTAGTTCGAACCATAAAAAAAAAACAGCAAAAAGTGCTTCTGTATAGATGTTAGATGAATGTTTTTAAGCCTAACATGTTTTGGCATCCAGACAGATTTAAGTACACTTATATTTGTAAGCGTGAAGGATTCCTGCCTGAGGATTTAAGGATTGCAAGTCAGAGAGCAACAACAATAAAACATAGGGAAGTATTATTCGCTGGGAATAATAGTGATGTAATAACAGAGCGATGAATAATGTATCTGTTCTTTAGGGACTTGACTGTGTGAATTTGTTTCATGTCTGCATGAAGACATTTCCGAGGTGATGCTTATGGAAATCAGTACCTTGGAGTGACCTTCAATCACTTGTTCCTGCTTTTTTTTTTTTTTTTTGAAAATGCATTTAAGTAAGTAACTTATAGTAAGTGCTTTAAAAGCAGCCATTACATCTGTGCATTATATTTTCACACAGCGAGGAAGGCTCCTGGAGAGCGTCGAGTAGAAGTACCTTGAGTAAATTGCAGAAGAAGCAGGAGAGGTAGAAGGCAGAATAGTTGTTCACCAGGAGGTAAATGAAGTAAAGTAAAAAAGGAGTGAGTAAAGAGCAGCCTGGAGAGCAGCATATGGTAATGGGGCCAATTCATGCCCCTTTAGAGCCATACGGCCAGCCATGAGCTTAATGCTACTGTCACAGCTCTTGCTTGTAATGTGTGCAGACAAAATGCTGCAGTGCTAGCTAGCAGCTAACCACTTAAGCATATTTAGCTATGAAAAACAAATCCCATTTGAATGTCAGCGGTGAATCTGTGTCGTTTGTGTTGTTATGTAATCTCCATAGAGAATTGGATGGCAGAAATCTCATAGAGCCATTACAGTTGCAGCCGCAGAAGGAGAGCACTAATAAACAAGTAATAAATGTGATTTAAGGACGGCTCATATTGGGAATTCTCCTCAGACAATAAAACAACATTTGATAAAAGCCCGTCAGGTAAACATGATGATCACAGCTGGGAAACAACATTATAACGGACAGTTTATTACAGAACACGAAACTGTAATCTGGAATTTAATTTAATCACATCAAAACAATCTTAGATGTTTTGTTTCCTGTAGAGTGTGACCACGATGTCTTATAGAGTCGTTATTACAGAAGAGCGGAGGCGATGTTTCACTATTTAATATTTTCCATTTATGGAAATCACAGGGGATGATCTCTGATTTGTAAAAAAATAACATTTACGGATATGGAATAGAACCAAAGTGAGAACTGTTTATAGGAGCAACTGCATTGTTCATTTTGTCAAACAGTTAAAATGAACAACAGTTATGTTTAATCTGCTGTGGGTGTGTGATCAGCTTTTTCTCTGTTCTCTCTGACTTTAAAATTAGACGCTGCTAGTACAGTAACGTCCTGTCTTCAGCTGAGACCTCTAGTGTAACGTCTGGTGCATTTTTGTCTGAAAATGTTGCACCTTTGGACAATCTACTTTTAAGAGCTTGCAAATGCTGGCTATTTGGTTGTCTGGTTGTGGTACTTTTAGACTCAAAACTAAATAGATAATTAAACTAAAGGCTAGACGCAGGAATTTCAGCAGATTTAAATCGCTTTACTTTAGAATTTGATATGAATTCAAGCAATAGTTTTGCTGCTACAGACATTTGAAATTTCACCCATTATAAGTAAATGGGAGAAGAACAAATTTTAACTTTGACCTACTTTTCCCAAAGTGTAATGACATCTATTTTTGGTCACTGGCAATCTATAAACTCAATTTGGTGTGAATTCAACCAATAGTTTTGCTGTTAAAGTGTTAACAAACAAACAAATCGACCCAAAAACAATACCCCTTGCTTCCCCTTTGGGGGCGGGGCAATTAAAAATAAAAGTGCAAGCATCGTGTGGGATTACTATTTTTCTGCTTATCTTTTCTGCTTTTTGACATTAACTAAGTCTTCAATTGCATTGACAAGTCTTTAAAATATCTGAAATTTGACTTGTGATCTGCAGAAACTCTGTGAATCATTTGCATTCCCCGTATGAGGAGCTAATGCCTGTTGAAAAGACATGAGCAATGTAAGAGCGGACTGAGGTTAGCCAAATGAAACGCACCCTTGGACGTATGACCTACTTTTGAAATGTGAGCTACACAAAACACATGGAGTGAATCATTTTTGTTATAGTGAGCCGGGTCAAGGAAGACGTGACTAATGAATCGGTGGAGAAAATACTCACACAGGCAGTGACAGACCTGATTTTGGTTCAGGTTAGAGGCTGCGATAAAGCCTCTGCGGTTAGAAAACTGCACTTGTTGTAATTACTAGTAGGAAATCCTGCCAATTTGACATCACCAGACTTAAAAAGACAACTATCAAACATGCTGGGTGATAAGTTAGGTTGCCACTTTGATGTCTGAACTGTTATCCTGATCCACAAAGTGAAATAACTTTGTGCTTCCGTGCTGTGATGTTGTCAGATTTACAGGATTCATCTGACTGTGTGTTGGCTCAGATACTGTCTTGTTGAAGAGCCGGCTATCTTTGATTCTGTCGACCTGACGTGTTTGTGCTATGTTGTTCCTTCTCACATGTACAGGTCTATCTGATTCCCTTTAGCTTTAGCAGGAGCAGATAACAGCTCTGTTTGAATGAGCTTGCCTGTTCCGTGCGCACGAGCCAAATAGTGATATCTTACCTTTTCCCTTGCTCAATTTCTATCTTACCTACCATACTTACTCATGTCAGTGCAGGTGCTGTATGTGTGTATTAGGCTGAAATAAAGTTCTGGGTGAATATGTGAATGTGTGCGAACATTTTTTATGCACTAATGCGAGTCTACAGATGTAGCTCATTGCAGCAGTGTCTGGTATTTTATATTTTTCATCTCATAGGTGCATCAGGTGAATCATAAGAGAAATACAATATGTGTCTCCATAATATAAACCGCAAAGCCAGCAAAAGGGCTCGTAATGTGCTGCTTTAATGGGCTCACAAAAGTAAAACCAGCATATTTGAACAGTATGCTGGCACACATGAAAGAAGCTGTTGTCTAGATTAATACTTGGACGTGTTAGCAAGAGGCAGGAAATGGACAACGCGGGGAATAAAAAGCAATGTCTATGAGGAGTTTGCTCACTTTATCAAGTTCAAATGTTTTCTAGAACACAAAGCAGCTTCTCTCGGCTGTAATCTTTCCCTTTCCTCCTTTACGTCTTTTCTTTTTTAATCTTTGCTACTTTTTTATTTGTTTTATATAGCAGGATTTGTGGACATATTTTACCTGGCTTTTTAAGATATCTCAATGCTGAGCGCTCAAACGCAGACTCTGCCTTCCTATTGCTTTTATCTTTCTCCTTCATCCGCTCAGTTCTCTTAAATTAAACGCTGTCTTATCTGAATGAAACATGTGATATTGCAAATACTGGCTCAGCACAGGTGGGGAACTTGCATTCTGAAAACATTTCAGAAAAGCAAATTCAATGTTTATTTGACAAATGAAGTGTAACAGCGTGCTAATGGAATACAGTGTTTTTCTGTGATCTGACTTGTGTACGCTTCTTGCAGGTACGTGGTCTTTCTCTGTTTCTGAGCTGGCGATCCCGGGCGCCGAAATAGGGCGCATCTCGGCGACTGACGCAGACCTCGGTGAGAACGCCAGGCTCCTGTATACCATCCTGGAGGGGGAATCTGGGGACACGTTCAACATCACCGGAGTGAATCAAGAGGCGGTCATCACGCTCAACAAGGTGAGTGAAGGGTGATGGAGAGATGGAAGGCTGGACAAATGCCGACAGGGATTGAAAAGGAGAGTGTGGGTCATTTGGTTGCTATTAGTAACACAGAAAGAGAGAGAGAGAAAAAAAGAAAGGAAAGCACATGTACAGAGGCGTTGACTCTGAAGGGTAAAGGAAAGAAGAGCAGGGCATGACAGGAGACAAAAGCAGAATAGGGACAGATGATGAGGGGGAGTAGAGGAGATGACACAGGTAATGTAGGCAGGTTTTTGTAGAGCTTTGTTTAGTCCATGAGCTGAAACACAGCTAACAGCATGCTGCCTAAGCCCATTAACCTAGAAAAGCACAAAGCTCCCATACACTATATGCATAAAAGAGTGGTGATGATTAATCTCTCTGCAGCCTTTTCAGTGAGGATTTCATAACAGGTGATTCATATTCATCTTACCTTTTCTTCTAATTTCACTCCCATCAGATGAGAGTGTTTTGATTTTTTTCTTTTTTTCCGACAAATGAATTTCCCGCTTAATTCACGATCTGCGAATGAGCTTCCTTTTATCAATATTTCCATGTGTTTATAGCAAATATAAATGAAAGACTCGTACAGAACTCAAAGTGGGACGCATTCAGTTGCAAATGTTTGCAACAGCTGGGCTCGGTGTTTTGCAACGGAAATGTTTTGACCAGTGTTGACGTGTTTTGGCTGTCGTCTCTCAGCAAAAGTTTCGACGGAGGGCATATGAGTGTACCGGGGAGGGATCGGTGAGGCTCTGGCTTTATTATTACATATTTGAGTTCAACTGGGTAATAGTCGCCCTCAGTGTTAGAGGAGATGATTTCAATTTCAAACGGTCAATCCCTAAGAAGCCTGTCATCCTGAGTAATCACATTCTTACGAAGATGCGTATGAGGACGGCGGGGGTGATGAGGGCTGACGCGATCATTAGCGGTAAGGCTTGTTAAAGTACACACATGTCTGTCTCCAGAGATGGACGGGGCCTTACATGTAAAGGAGACTTAATGGGGAGGTGGGCTGTGTGTGGGCAGACTGTCTGAGAAGTGATGTTTTCATTTCGAATCAGCTTCTCCCAAGAGGCTCGGGCACGTTAATAAAAATACACATGTGTCTCCTTTAAACTGCCAGACGTCTCTGATCTCCGGGAAGTGAATGAGATTGACTCAGAGCGTGAGTTTGTTTGCTTGTTGTTGCATAATCTGCTGTTATTATCATTACATGTGATGTGGAATGCCTGGGCATATAGTAATATGTGATAGGATCAAGATGGATTGTGGGGCTGCACACACACACACACACGCACACGCACACACACACACACACGCACACACACACACACACACACACACACATATTTACATTGCATATACGTATCTTCAGTGACACATTCATACATTTTGGTTTCGTGGACATGCATTCAATGTGTGCATTAAATATGTAAGAGAAGAATGTGTGTGTCTGAGAGAGAAAACAGTGAAAAATGGAGGCTTGGCTGAGGAATATGAACAGGATCTTATGCTCAGGCCAGTTGTGGACTTGGTTATGTTGCCTGCTTAAAGATGCAGGAGCTGAAATCAAGCAATGCTAGAATTTGAAGATGCACACCTTCCATTTGCAACTCTAAGGATTAAGGCGGCGGCTGAAATTATATACTAACATTACAGTTACTAGTCTAAATGCGTATGTATGTTTATTTACTGTGCCCGAAACCAAGAGTATTGGAATTGCATATTACTTCTAAATAAATATTATAGTTTGCAAGCTTTGGGATTGTATAAATATTACAGACACTGACTGGCTGCAAACAGCCCAGTCAGTAGCATTACTCATATTTGGATGGTCCGTCGTATTACGCATATATCAATAGCGTCTGTGCTTTACAACACGCCTGTCAGTAGAGGTGAGATTGGTTACCATGGTTACGTGTCCCCCAACTATTAAACAAGCTTTCAGGAAGCAACATGCATTCATGTCCTCAACAGTGGATCCGGAAAAGCACATTTTGATTTTTATTTATGCAAAAGTTTATTGAATGTATGGATTGGATTTAGTGTATGTAGTCTCAGTGGACATTTTTAACAGGCAGTTTAAGACCCACCTGTATTCTATTGCTTTTATGGGTATTCCTTGATTTTATTGGGTATTTTAGAATTTCATATTTTATATTTTTGCACTTTGTATTCTTTCTGCATGTGCTGTCTTATGTCTTTTAATCTGTAATTTTTGTGTGTGTGTGTTGCTGTCTTGTATCCTTTCAATCTGTAAAGCACTTTGTGAGGTTTCTCTGTGGTAAGTGCTATATAAATACATTTTACTTACAGTTGTGCTCGTAAGTTTACATACCCCAGCAGCATTTGTGATTTTTTTGTCCATTTTTCAGACAATATGAATAATACAAAAACTTTTCTTTCACTCATGGTTAGTGGTTTGGTGAATCCATTTATTATCAAACAAATGTGTTTGCTCTTTTTAAATCCTAC
>JAPQRP010000011.1:31336274-31351862 GCA_037367295.1 Apogon hyalosoma | reverse complement strand
TCAATGATACTGAGGTCAGCAGACTCACATTGACACTCCTTCACCTTCACTTTTTTCTGCTGTTCCAATGACAGGTCGACTTGGCTTTATGTTTGGGGTCATTGTCATGTTGAAACATCCAAGACCGTCCCATGTGCATTCAGTGTAAATGCATGTAAACTTATAAGCACAACTGTATGTTGCATTTCACTGCTGTAGATGTCTAAGACTGGGCTCACTTTCACCACTATATACTGTTGGTTAGTTCAATCCACAGCAATGCATCATATTCTATATGTTTCCACCGTCAAAGTCCTGTGAGAGCTACATACCTCAAAAAAGTCAACTTTTTATAAGCTCAGGAAAACAACTCTGTTTTCAGCTTTGTGACAATGGGTTTTAGAACCAGTGCAAAGGGGTTTAAACAATTTGTTTGACTTAAGTAGAGGGAGAATTTCCCCAACCCATAAGGAACACATAATCCTTGAGTTTATCACAAACACTAAAAATCAACACATACAGAAATACATGGTTTTACTAAAGATGAAGTGGATGCGAGAAGAATGAAACCTATCAGACAAATTTAGTGAGTTCAAAGCCAGTTTTTGCTGCTGATATTTAGTGAAGTAAAAAAAAAAAAAAAAAAAAAAAAGCATGGAAATAATCAGGGTAAGTAGATATAGTATTTCTGTATTAGTACTTAGTTACATTCCACCTCTGAAAATATGGGGGAAATCTATTGTGTATTCACTGTGTATCTTGGTTGTCAATAGGAAGCAATGTTCCAATATTAATCCTGAACAGTATAACTGGGCTCTGCACCAAATGCCAGATATTGTTATATTTGCAAATGGCATATATCAAGACATTTGGCAACTACATGTCTTGCACAGAAGCTCCCATTGCAAGAGAATTAAACACGTCATGGCATCAATAGTGGCTTTTCCATAGGACATATGTGCAAAACTTTACCTATATTTACTAAATGTGGAAAAAACAGAAGTGCGTATTGTCCATTTTTCCATTAAATCACAAGTGCAATGATTTGTTTATTTATTATTGCAAGATGACATGAGAAGTCATGCCATAAACATGGTTGTGTATGATATAATATATATAACATCTATATCTATCTATAATATGTATAATAATATCGTGTTGATTTACAGACATGTTCATTGTTATTATATATTACCCCTCTACCCTGTACTAAATTTAAAAATGATTGGGTTTCCTGGTGTGCCCACGCGTACCGCACCATGTTTCTTTTAAAACTCTTCTTCTTCGCTCATTGTAACATCTGTCAACACACGTCTAATTGTGGAAAAAGGTCTTTCCATTGCAGTTTTGTGTGAGATACCATTTGCGCTACGCCCGAAAGACCACCTCTTGCCAGCGCAAAAACTTTTAATCGAAAAATGAGAATTTTGGCAAAATTGTTTTTCCATTAGGTACATTTTTATGCGCACGTTATACTCACACAATTTGAAGGTCAGTGGAAAAGCGACTAATAATGCTGCAAAATCTTATGATGTTTAGTTTCTGATCTTTTCTTGTGGATTTATTTAGTGGCCATCTACTGTGCACTGCATGCACATATTGGAGACAAACAGAGGTCCTTCTAATTGGTTCTGGGTCATTTTTGGATGCACTCAGATCCAGTGGGGTCAGGTTTTTGTTTTTTTTTGTGTGGGCCTTTTTTAAATAATTTATGGTGCATCAGTTTCTGGTAGAACAGAGGGATCCATTTTCAGATCAGATCCAAACTATTATTTAGAATTCTAATAATGTTCTACCCAAAAAAAAAAAAAGTCAATAATATATCCTTGTAGCAGCCTAAATCCATATTTCTGAGTGTATTATATCAAAGACAGTCTAGTCTTGTTTAATATCTGTCGAAGAGCTACCGTAACTTGGTTCTTTGCCCACTGCCCGGGGTCAAATGTAGCTCTCTGCTGTGGGAATATAGAAAAAGAGTCATGCAGTCATAGGAGAATAAAGCGTCCATTTGCCTGGCTGGAGCTCAAAGTCAATTACAGAGTGGAGGCATGCAGCCTGCTGATATGATATACCAGCCCTCTAACCCAAGGCCTCTTCTGTATTCGTTTTGTCTCACCTCTTTGTCTGCCTGAATTTTCCTCCCTTGCTCACTCACCTCCTCATACTCTCCCTCCCCTTCCTCTTTCCTTTTATTTCCCCTGTGACTTGTGCCCCTTCTCCCTTCATCATTCTTTTTCCAATTTCTGTTTTGTTTTTTTTGTTTCTCTCATTGCCACCCCTCCACAGCTGTGAGTGCCCTGTCACTGTCACTTCGCCGTCAAAAGCGTGACTCCCTGTCACCACTGGAGGAGGACGACGTACGAGAGAACATCATAACGTATGACGACGAGGGAGGCGGCGAGGCAGACACCGCCGCTTTTGACATCGCAGCCCTCCAGAGTGCCCCACACAGCTCACGCTCACGTGGCTATCGTACGCTGGATAGCAGGAATATGTAAGTAGGCAAGGTCGCATGTGTGGGAAGTTGATTTACATGTTGTTGTAAATAACGACACTTGTTTAATTAAATCAAACCATGCCATGCTTCTTATTACATGGGTTGAGGAGGAAAGTAAGGAAACAAATTTGCCCCTTCACAGTAAAAGCTTTCATCTCTGTCTAGCACTTAATTGATCCACTTAAGTAGCTGATCCAGCTGCTCCCAGGTTATAATCAGTCACCAATCAAAATGCTCAGACAGAGGCCTATCAAGCTTTAGCATTCCTGCGAGAGCACTTTGTTGTGCTCATTCTGTTAAAACTCGTTTATGCTCGGCTACATCAATGAGTTGTTTGCACCCACTTTGATGTTTCAGTGAAACAGTGTTATTGCCTTTGGACTAATAATTAACTCCGATGGATTTGTGCAAGCCATATGGAGAACAAATACAAAGACTGCCTTTAGTTTATCGAAAATTGCTTCTCGCAATTTATGGAGGTGGACACAACAACATGAAAAACCTTCTAAACCTAATGCAATCCAGTGTAATGTGTGTGCAATAAGTAATACCTTTTCCAGCTTTATAGTGTTTGTAATTTCAATTTAAGCAATTCAGTTTGGCACTGTGAAAGAGTGTTTTTCTAAGGCAACTTAAGACATACTTGATAGCTTTTTTGTATTACATTGCTAAGGTCACTTTAGTCCACACAGATGGATATTTTTTCTACTGGAGTATAACAGAAACAACTTCTAGTTTTGACATGTGTGCTCAACACAGCATCACAACACCACAAACTCTTCTCCTGCATGGTGTTCATTATTTACTAGTCTAGGGCACAAAGGGAGATATAGTTCCTGTTGTTAAAAATGCCAAAGTATAGAGTTTTCCCTATTTTCAGATGGAAGTGATTGGATGTGAGGTATATTCACATCTTGTTCAACTATTACAACCCTTCAGGCAACACTTATTATACTGATAGTCATTATTATAAGTATATCTGCCTATCTGTAAAAAATAAAATAAAATATTATAAATAAAACATCTAAATAGCTTAGAGGCAAAACTTGCTTAAGAAGTCCAGGGGGACCAACTATAGCCATTAGGTCTAGGAAAAGTACATTTAGTTGTTTGTGCTGCTCTCCACATTGATTTTACATTGACCTGGCTCAGGTGTTGGCAAGAATGGACTGGGCAATGCACCTAATAATTTTATTACAAAAAAATTTGACAGAACTGGCAGTTATTTATTATCCTCCCACAGAAAATGTGCAATACAGCTACCAGCTATGGTTTAAGTTAAGCTTGTCCAAAAGTCCTTCACAGAACGCAAACTAAACTGCTTAAATTATTAAGGTGGGAAATGTAGTTCTTGCAGGAACTTTAGATTTATTTGGTTAATGATGGTAGAGAAAACCCTGTGACAGTTTTTAAGGAGTGATTTTGTGTTACAGACGGTATGCCCATCGTGGCCAAGACAAAGGTCGTACCTACAGCTGGGCTCAGAATCAGTGTGTGGATCACAACTACTCCGCCCCTGGTGGACCGCTCTATGGCCGCCTCTGTTACAGCAGCCACACGCTACCTGTTCTCCGGCGCACTCCAGGTGGGACCTTTGAGCCAGGCCTGGCAGAGATCGGATACCGCTTTCCTGGAGGCCAGCCAGACCACTCCCTGGTCATCCAGAATCAAGGGGCTATGGTGGGCCCTATGGAGTCCGGGGCTGTGTACATCACCCCCACGGACCTCAGCACAGGAAGCCGAACAGGCAGCCGTGATGGGACGGCGCCGCAGAGCAGGGTGAGCACATCAGATGGAGGAACACCAAGGACCAGTGACAGCCAGGAGAGAGGAGGAGGGACAGGAACTGCTAGTAACTGCACGGAGGCGAGCGGCGACGACAAGTTGAACCATGGGCAAGATGTGGACTGGGTAAGCGTTACAATGACTCTGCTTTCACGTCAAAAGCACAAGCGTGACATTGCACAGAGGAAGGCTATTATTTTCAATGCAGAGTGCAGCTGAGTGTTCCTGAACAAGTTTGTGAGCCATGTCAGCACACAATGTTCTGATTTTCAGCCTGATTCTTCTGCCATAAAGTTCAACTAAATAGACATTGAATGTGCTGACCTCTATAATGGGCACATACTGCCATTAATGGAAGGTGCAACTTAGGTTTGTTCATTCCTAAAGTTCCTAAACTTCTGTAGTTTTATTCTTAAAACATTGTGGGACTTTGGTCTTAAGTAAGAGATGAAAGAGAGCTGAAACAGTGCTTTAATGCCCTATAACCTGTAGCATCTGTAACAGGTGTTTTTAGGACGACATTCTATTTGTGCAAACTATGCTCGCTTGTGCATTTAGTGTGAAGCTGTTTAATTTATGGATGAATGGTTGGATGGTTGGCTTAATGCACGAGGAAAGGAAGTGATAGATGTTGCAAACATATTAAAATTGAATAAATGACTCGATTAATGATAAATGGCCCAGTGAATGCATTAAATGTGTATGTGGATTATTTAATTATTTAGTGAAATGGGAAAACCAGTAAGTAAGAAATAAATTAAGCAAATGGTAATTAACTTCCAACCTGATATACTGTGATAGTTAGCAGAGTCTGAAGCACTGTAATACTTTTAATCTTCATGTGGTAGCAGAAATGTCCAGGACAATGCTGAGGGAAGATGATGATTCCAACATATCAGCACATTTATTTCCTGCTGTTCATTATCTTCTCTATGTTTTGTTTTATTTATTAGGCCACGGCAAGGCTCTTTGGCCCTTTCTTTATTTAATTTTCAAATATTTTATCTCTCAATCATTCCCTTCTCCATGTCCCTCACAGTGCAGTGTTAGCTCATTCTAGTGCTCAATTAATATCTACGCCTTCTTCCATCTGCTTCTTTTCCACTCTGTCCGTCTCTCCCGTGTCTAATTTTTTATCGTCACCATCTCCTGCCTCTTTTATTTGTGCGCTGTCTTTCCACGTTTTTGTGCCTCTTAAATTAAATTACCCCTTCTGTTCGGGCAAATTGTTTTCATCGCATTTTTTGTTAACTGTAACCAAACCTAACAGTACCACACCCTACCCCAACCCCAGACTGAAACCACTCGTGCTCGCCTACGTTCCCTCCAGGTGCAGTCGGAGACTTTACCCAGGGAGCATAACCTCGTCTTGACGCGATCCGGCTCCATGATTGGCCAGTGTCACGGCGCAGGAGGCTGGGTGTGTGACTCGGCTACACTCCCCATGGCTGGACGTAGGGCCTCCCGTGCTGGATTGTCGCCTAAACGCACAGGCTCTAGCCAGGCTGAGTCTGAATCCAGCGGAGGAGGGGGAAATGGAAATGGAAGTGGGGGCACTTCCACAGAAGGACAGCAGCAGCCTGCCAGTGGACGTAACTATGCCACTGTGTTGCAGGGCGAGGTGTCTGGACAGAGGGACTACCCTGGAACCCTGGGGAGGGGGGGACTAGAGATGGGGAGCAACTTTGTGGTGGCAAAACCAGACAGAGAGGGTGGAGGAATGTCACTGACCGGGACTCCATCTGTCTACCCAGAAGGCTTTATTGGTGACTGGCGGGATCGGGTTGGTATGGGGGGGTACGTTTTGGGCAGGAGGGATATGACCCCTCAGCTTTTGCCCTTCCCAGGTCAGCCTCGGGGGGCGTATGCTGGAGTGATGGGGTTTGGGGCCGGCTGGGTTCCAGGAATGGAGGCTATGAGAGGAACACCTGGGCCTGGAGGTCCGTCGCTGGCGCTGAGAGTGGGCGAATTCCTCCGTCTGCGGCTCGCCCAGGTCACTTTTGACCCTTCGCAGCCACCGTACGACTCGGTGCAGGTGTACGGGCTGGAGGGCACAGGGTCCCGGGCCGGATCCCTCAGCTCACTGGAGAGCGAAGGGGATAAAGATGGAGAGAAGGATGACTGGGGGGCTGGGCTAGACGACTGGGGACCTCAGTTCCAGAAATTAGCCCAACTCTTTAAAGAAAGGGAGAAAGAGAAAGAAGAGAAAGATAAAGGTGAAGAGGGCACCAAAAAGGATAAAGAAAGGGAGGATCTGGAGAAGAAAGAGGGAGGAGATCAGACTGGAGAAGAGGGGAAAGACTGAGGAAAGATAAAATGAAAACAAATAGGGGCAAAGGGGGTAAGAGAGGAAGGGAGGGAACAGGAGGATGATGAAAAGGCAACCAGAGCTAGAATAATGTGAAGAGAAGTTAAAGGAGAGAAAGATGAAGAGGCAAAGTAATAAAAAGAGACAGAGAAAAATGAGCCTAGGGAGGATGGAGAATGTGAGGGCAGGGGAGGGAGTGATTGATGTAATTTAAAGCAATAAGTGTTGAAACGCTGATATGGTTGAGCACAGATACTGAGACAATGCAGAAGCTGCTTCTGCTCGGGGCAGCAACAATTTGTTAAACGCTTTGGACAAAGAAAAACAACCCAAACATCCAAGACTCGATTTAATTCAACTCTCACGTATGGAATGAGTAACAGCGGGAAACAAGAAGAGAGACGTTCCTCATTGTGCGTCAGCCTGTCCTTTGTTTCTGCACGTGTGTCTGCGAGGTTGTGGGGTGTGTGAGCAAAAGTGCATATATTATGTCCAACTGGGTGTGTGTGTGTGTGTGTGTGTGTGTTTGTATATTCAACATAAAGATGGAAAGAGAGTGGAAGAGAGAGGGACGTGTTAAAAGATGGGACTAATGAATGATTATATCTAAACTGGAACATTAGTTTGCGGGAAAATGTGCAAGAGTAAACATTTAACAAAGCAGTTAGACAACTAGGATAACACCCTGAGAATAAAATATATATTTGAGTATAAAGGGAACAGGAAGGAGAAAGATATATAGTGAAAGAAACAGTTGGGGAAGTAAGACCATTGTACAGAAACTGCTACTTTTTATTCCATCTGCAGTGGCAGAAAAGTGAATTATTCAGCTCACTACTTCATTCCAAATGAAAATGATGAATCATTTAAATCCTGCAAAAGATTCTCCCCTCCTCTAAGCCCACAAGGAAAACAGACATTGTGAAAAATTAAAATGATTTAGGGATGTGATTCCCCTTCTCACCCCTCACATCCCCCAGCATTTTGTAGTTGAGTGTTGGTATGTTTACAAAGATACAGACACACGGACACAAAAGAACTTATTAAAACCATGAGGCTTTGATTGTACTACAGAAAAGTAGAGAAGCTGAGACCATCCATAAGTATTCCATCTACTTTATGGAGTAATGATGACTCTTTTATTGATATATAAAGTGTTTTTATTAGGAAGTCTCCTATTTTTTATGCGTGGCTCTCTCGCAGTCTCACAAAGCATGCATGAATTTTTTTGAGAAGAACAGGAGAAAAACCGCTAATACGGCAATCAATTCCCACTCTGGCCAAATGAAAATTTCCATACATTAGTAATGAAATTTTAAGGGGAACACTACCATAGAGACTCCCACGACAGATGTTTTGTTCTTGTTAAAGGTCAAGATGCAAATGAGCTGAGTTGTCAGCTGGAATGCACTTTTATACTGTGTGATGTTCAATTATAGATAATGAATTATGTCAGAGTACAGTTGTTTTATAAGATGTCAATTAAACAAAAAAAATGATAACATGTCTTACTGTATGTAAAAGCAAACAAATGTAAATATCACTGAATATTATTGCTAACACAAATATAAAAAGGAAATGAACTTTAAAAAAAAAAAAATAAAATAAAAATAAAATGTACATGTCCAAATGGAGCACTGTGGGGACTATCTGTATGTACTGTAGATTAGAAATGGATTAACTGAGCCTCCTGGACTACAACACCTTGTATCCAACTTCTGTGTACTAAGTGAACAGGTTTGGGTTTGTTTATGTGGTAGCTTCCGTCTGTCAGATGGACAAGCCAAGGTTTCAATTATACATGTGGCCTCTGGCAGAAGTTTGCTGTGCAAAATATTAGTTACAGGAAGCCTCAGAGCTAGGCTGTCCTAGCAAGGAACCAATTTGATGAAAACCACTGGAGTGAGGAGAAATTCCCTTAATAGGGCTGCAAAAAAAAAAAGTCAGTGTTTTCCCTAAAATCTGGGTTATTCTGAAAAAGTATAATAAACTGGAATTGGTTCCGAGTTTATGTCATTAGTTTGCACTGCCTGAAACATATGAAACAAGTTTTATAGATGGTTTCATCGCACAGAAATATACAATACACATTTAAGAGTACGATTTTTAACCTTCCAAATCTGAATCTACAATTTATTCTTTTAGTACAAGAGCATGACTGTTAATAGAATATTGTCTTTCATGCATTTCAGGCAGTGCATCTCAGTGAGTAGATTAATAGCTGCTTAACATGAACAATATACATGTGAAATCTAATTCTGTCAAATAAAAAAAGAATTATCTTGGAAAACTGAGTTCAGAGATGAGAAAGGAATTTTGCCTCATACCCTAAATGAATGTGGGTATCTTAGGTGTGCATAAATATCACCGTTTATCACTGGTTCACTGTAAAGCCACCCACATAAGCTACCAGCTTTGCTAGTGTTCACCACTTTGGTCCAACATAATCTTGTTGTCAAGGTCTGCTAATGTCAAAACCTAGTTAACCAATCAGGAAGTCAGGCTACTCACTGACCCGTATAAAACCCATACAAACCTCTGTACCCTTTACCTGAGCCACAGATTGGTCCATACAGCACAGGCTGGATGGGATTAGGACCAATATACAAATACTGCACAATAACTGGAGAAGAATGGGGGGTGCAAAACCTCAGGGGAGCCAATTACAGTTAATTTAGGTCATTCCCGACTTACAGATTATTTAACTTTACAGCGATGTTGTAAAATGCAGTATATAGCAGCACACG
Source organism: Apogon hyalosoma (assembly GCA_037367295.1). Lineage (NCBI taxonomy): Eukaryota > Metazoa > Chordata > Actinopteri > Kurtiformes > Apogonidae > Apogon > Apogon hyalosoma. Next base: position 31,342,546 of record JAPQRP010000011.1, on the reverse strand, counting down.
GTGACAAAGGCAGAAAGTCTATAAGAGACTTCAGTGTTGAAACTGCCAACCCTTGTAAAGAATAATTCTGGCTTAGTACATCATGAGTTTCTTCTTGACTTCTGCTGTTATTGAGTGAAAGGAACAGTTTGCATGCGAAGCTGCTTGGGTGTAAAGTGAAGTGTTAAAAGTATCCCTCTGGTGCTCTTCAGTTTGGGGATCTTATGAGTCGAAAACCCTTCTGAGTGCCTCAGATTTTTTCAATAACAAGCTGTTTCGAGTGCCTCAGATTTCTTCAGCAACATCCAACTATTTTATCTGCAGTGTCAGTTACTATAAAGTTGCACTCAGTGAATGAATTGCTGAGATTTAGGACTGTCCAACATTGTTAAATGGTCTAGTCAGGCTAGAAAACAGAAGCAAGGTGTATGAGAGAAAACAGAGGCGACGTTGTAAACAGACATCACAGTTTACAGACTGGGAGGCGCTTTACACATGAACTTGCAGCACACACACACGCACACGCACACACACACACACACAGCGTCCCTTTACGATTAATTTGGTGAGTGCACTGTGATCATACGTGACAGACACAGCAGTCATGAAACAAACTTAAGTTGTTATTACTCAGAATTATCAATTATATGTCTCGACAAAGTTAAATGTCAAATAATTAAGAACCTGAATTTATGTTGTGAATGAGCACTTACTTGTTGGTGTACCTAAAATGACTGCCAACTATTATGTTTGAGAAAAAGTATTGTTAAGAGCACTGCTTTGCCAATGCATCATCTGGGAAATGTTTCCCCCAGCAATTATGTGCCAACTGTCTGAGTCTCTCCCTCTCAGCACACACATAGAAACCTCCTCATTTTCCAGCATTGCCAATCCTCAGGCAGCCATCACAAAAGCAATTAGCACGGTATACCAATAAGTGACCTTTGTGCCATTCTAATTATATGGTTTATCCCACAGTCTTGATTGGCTCCAGGTGTTTCATTTCAGCTGTTTGGTCTAATTCAAAGTTCTACCTTGGCTGATTGGTCAAAATCAAAGCGATGATTCTCCTGATTTCAGAGTTCTGGAGTGCTTCGCTGACTAAACCACTCGACGGAGCTGATTATCCCACCTCCTGAGCCTGGCAAATTGGTTCAATCAAAAGCTTGATTAGTTGAATCAGTTGTTTTAAATAGAATAAAAGCCTGCAGTCTATGCAGTGCTCCACACAGCTCCTTCTTTGCTTATTTGGCTTGCATAGATTCACCAACCCTCAGTGACAGATGAAAATTGTCTTGTCAGGCTATTTTTCAAATGCCTTGTCAGAAAAGGCTTGTTTACTGAGGATATTGAAGTTGAGCTCAAAGCGTGAGCATAACCTCCTGGTATCTAGATAGTATGTAGCTAACAGTAGGATCAAGGCTCTGGCCTTTGGCCTCTTCTTGACCCCAGGTAGACCCCATTGGTTCTGCACCCCCCCAGGGACTTCATTGCTCCTGCACGATGTTGATACAACTCCACAATTGCGTGCTGAACAAAGTGTATTTATTTCTGTTGTACTTTTTCTTTTTGTAAATTTGAATAAAAAAGCATCTATTTCAAAGAGATGAGTCAGACCTGCTCTGTGCTCCTTTCTGCAGTCTCCTGAATTTCTGGATAATCAGACTTCTGCTGTGTGTGTGTGTGTGTTTGTGTGTGTACCTTCTGTTTGTATATGTGTTGTATGTGAATGTGTGTGTGTGTGTGTGCGCAAGACAAAGAGACAGAGGGAGAGAGCGATTGAGAGATGTGCTGTGCGGTGCATACAAATGCGTGTGCACCTTGTGAGCATGTGTCTTGTTGTGAGTAGGTGGGTGTGCCTTGTCAAATTGGCCCCTTGAAATTTCGAAACCACAGACAGTGTGTGTATGTGTATGTGTGTAGTGCCCTCGCTGCACAATGAAGGAACACCTTGTCTGGTCTGATCCAAGTCGATGAGGGGATGTGAGGTCAGTAATAGAGGACAGACGTAGAGTTCTGCAGAGCAGTCACGCTTTCAGATGGAGGGGGAGAGTGCTCTGTTTGCTCGCCGGCCAAAAAATGGAGGAAAAAAAAGAACATTTTGAACTCGAGAGCAGCAGCAAACAGACTAGACCTGACAACCACGACCAACCATATAATACGAGGCCCCTTTAACAATCCTTGGAGTGCTCCTGTATTCTGCGGCGCTCATCCCAGCTGAATGATGGATTGGGGAGATGTTCGCCATTGCTGTGTGACTGAATAGCTGGTTAAAAAGATTTATTACAATAATCAAATATGAAGGAGGGGATTATTTCTACATGATGGTTTAGAGAATGATCGTGTTAGCTGGGTCTCCGCTTGATTACAATGATAATACCCGCCTCCAGTCAGGAAAGGGGGAGAAATGGAGAGAAGGGTGGAGAGAGCCATATTAGCAGTTAATATGCAAGTCTGTTGTGTTACATAAAACTGTATTTGTGATTGGGTTAGAGTCGATTCTGCAGTGTGCTGAAGATCAAGCCCTTGCCATGTCAGTGCCTATGTATTCCCATAATTATGAGACTTTCAAGGCCAACTACCATTCCACTGAGGCAAGATATCTAAAGACGGGTTAGAGGGGCAAAACGAAGCTTTGACCTGCTTAAACCCTTATCCTCTACCACCAAACTGATAATACACATCAGCTTGTAACCCAAACAGCATTCCTATCGTTTTACTTTTATATATATATATAAATGTTTATCAGTCTGCCTCAAGTATCAACACCGCAATGCAGCATTCTAGGTGAGATGCACTGTCATCGCACTGTCAATAATTACAGCATGCATAATTGATCATAGTATAATGGTGGAGCTGGAGATAAAACAGGGTCTTTTAGAGCCGTACACCTGGGAATGACTATAGCTAACACTGTACTGGAGAGCTGCACACTTAATGTGCTGCAGGATTGCATCACAGGACACATGAGCTGGCATGTGTGCGCGTGAGTGTGCATAAAATTGAAGTGCATGGAGATTCCTCATTCTGTTTGAACCTTACTGACACACAGAATCCCTCTGGCTATTCAGCACAGAGTGAGTGCAAGTGTGTGTGTGTTTCCTCGGTGTGTGGAGTGTGTGCTTGAAAACTTGTGCTTGTGCATCTTTGCAGTTCAAGTACATATAGGCTTTAAGCATAGTTTTTAAGCATGAGCAATGTCGAACAGAAGGAGGGGAATTTCAACAAGTACAAAACTCAGGCTAGTGTAACTTTGCCTCATCAAAAACTTTGGGTCCAATAGTTAAACGTCTAATAACCTACCAACATAGACTTTAATGCCACCTGTCCCTGTGGTTTATACTGACCCATTCCTCTTTCTGTCTTTCTCCATCTCTACGCTCTCTTACTCATGCGTTACGCTCGGGATTCTCTCAGAGTTCACTGGCTCATTTGAAGTGGAAAATTAAATCTTCATTAACAATCTTAATTAGAGTTCGATCTCCCCATAGCAAGCCGACAGGGAATCCATAGTGCAACAGGGGGAGACCTGGAGCAGGAGCTGGTTTCGGAAAGGTAGGAAGGGGGGGGATTACTGGGGTAATCAGTGAATAGGAACTTCAGGGCAAATTACACCAGAGGTATTTACACTTCACAGGCAGGGGGAATAGATGGAAGAGGTGGATAATTAAAGTGGCTGGACACTGAAACAATATTCCAACATGTGTGAGATGCGTGTTGGGAGCCACGAGTCTCATTTCGACATTGTTGGCAAACCCAGGCTCAAACCAGAATTAAACTGGGAGTCCAGGATGTGTTGAGCGGGGGGGCGGGGAGGTTTATTAGTCAGAAATCTCCATTGGAATTGCTTCTTGTCTTGCTTTTTCGTGACATGGTGTTACTTGAGGCGACATAATCCCTTATCATGCTTCCATAAGCATAGAGCATTTGCCTAATACCAGACAGTAAGACACTGCTAAGCATGCAGCCCAGTGCTCCCTCTCTTATCCACATTTACATACTATAGCACACTATTTAGCTGCTGCAAACAGGGATTGTGTTAAATAAAACAATTATGCTGTGGAACAATTCGAATATGCATACTATTCTTAAAAATGAAAGCAGGACACTTTCACACGGTCTCAGTCCCTTCTTAATTCCTCCAGTGAATTATCTCTTTGCTCAGTGCATTTCAACACATTCCTGTTGCAGTTCGCTTTCCTATCGAAGGCTATCAAAACCCTTCTGCAGTCCTCCGTATGGAAGCTGTGAGCCAAGTGGAGATTTTTGCCTGAGGGAATCCTGGCAAGTTGAACTAGTCCAGAACCTGAACCTATGACAAGAAGCCTGCAAAAGTGCAGCAGCTTGGCCTAAGTGAGGCAGTATATGTCCCAGGCGAATACATTATTTGATTAGCTGCCCAGCTACTGCTTTGTTTGCAGAGAACTTACAGATACATGAGGCTGTGGACTCTTTCTAAATGGTGAGGGCAGGAGATAGTGTCTGGACCTTCGTTCTATTTATCTGCTCTGTACGGTTTCCCCAGGAGCAGAGCTGGGCGACTGCTGCGAGCAGGGTGATCATATCTGTGGTAATGCTGTTGTGGCGGCTGAAGACTCAGGAGAGGAGTGTGTGTGTGTGCGCGTGTGGGTGTGTGTGTGTAGGTGACAGACTCTATTTACACAGCTGATCATTAGAGACAAAAAGAAAAAAGAGAACATGATAACCAATTACAGCCACACAAACACCGAGACAGAGTGAGAGAGTTAAGTACGTTCATTAGCCCTTTGTGTCAGATTGGTTAATTGTTCAATGAAGCGAGCAGAATAATAAGTTGGAGGAGATGTTCTGCCTTTGGTGAAATGTTCTCATCAACTGTATCTCTTATTGTTTTACATAGATCATGGAGAAATACTAACAGCTGAGGGCTGCAGTGAAGGCATTGCTACTGTTTGGTCAACTGCCCACTCAATAAATACTCTCACACACTTCCACCGTGTGTGGCCATAAAGAACTCCCTTGTCATTTGACAGAATTTTCACTGTCGCACATGAGCACTGGCAAATAAACCTTATCTATCCGTCTGAGCGCATGCAGCCTAGATGCCAGAACACTGCGCTCAAAGAGGTTTATTCAGTGCAGTTACAATGCCTAAACATCACACGCTCATTGACGCTTAGACTTTTTTCTTTGCAATTAATGAAAAAGTGCATTATTTATTTATGAAACATCATTCAGTAACAATAAAAAAACACTATGTTCAGACCCCTTAACAGCTTATAATTATGAGAACTATCAACATTTAACAAAACTGCACTGTGGTTTTGTCTTGTTTGCAGACGTGCAGGTTGAGGACAGTATAAAGGGAATGCGCACATGGTCAAGATTTTTCACTTTTTTCTCTTTTCTCATTTTCAGTCCTTTTTCGCTTTGACTTTCTTTTCTCGCTTTAGCCGTTAGGCAGCCTGAAGGTATAACCTCTCTAATGGCACTGTGATATGCTTCCCATTACTATTAATTCTCTTCCATGCTGCTTCCTGTGCTCTTATGTTCTGTCATTGCCAAGTGTTAGTTGTCTTTTGCTTCTCGTGTGAACTGCTACAGGGAATTCATGGTCAATGAGATTCAGTACAGATATACAATACATTCAGCACTATATGCATATTTTATGTGTCCAATGTTTGAAATTCAAACATTCAAAATAAATGTTTAAAACCTGTCTCGTAGTACCACATCAGATTCTTCTGAACTTACCCTGGATTTACTGTAAAAATAGTGAAGTTTTAATTTTTCAAGATTCCAGAAGTCTTGAACATACTTTTATTTTCCCTTGTCATTAAAAGTTGTGCAAAATAGATAGTATTATTTGAGAGCAAAAATAGTTATACAAGTAGTCGTAGTTTATTATGAAAATAAATTATTGATCTCTCAACCTCTATGTTCTGCATCAGCACCTGCTGTGCGTCATAGTTTCTGAACTGAATGACAGTTACAATATTTGCCTAAATTTAATCAACCATTATGTTGTGAATGTGGAACACCCACGCTGAAAAGATGCCCAGTCACTTTGACATATGAACAAAAAAACTGTCTCAATCAACTGCATACATTGGTTTGTGTCTGCTGCCACCTGCTGGAACAACCATCTACTTTGTTAAACATCTACAGTGGTGGAAAAAATTATTAGACCGCTCTTGTTTTCTTCAATTTCTTGTTTGTTTTAATGCCCGGTACAATTAAAGGTACATTTGTTTGGACAAATATAATGATAACAACAAAAATAGCTCATAGTAGTTGAATTTCAGAGCTGATAT